>JAJONR010002632.1:0-72837 GCA_029582245.1 Solanum etuberosum | reverse complement strand
TTTTACTTACTAAAATTTCTGATTTCTTCTTCTTCTTCTGCACAAATATTTCGTGTACTTTACTGCTGTTGAGTGGTTCGCTGACACCAGAGTTTTGGATATCAATATACTGGTGATTGAGATCATTTTATCCTGGGAGGACATATTCCAAATCAAACCTCGGATACTAGAGGGGAATAATTTCCTTAAGGGGACACTGTGCATTCAGTGGGCTTGATCTTCATTCTGTCTTAGTTTTCCAGATTCTGGTACGTTTTTTCCAGATTTTAGTTTCTGAATTAAATTTTGTTCTTCTGTCGTTCACTGGTTCAGCAAACTTTGGTAACTTCGTGTTTCTGCAAAGTTTGTTGTAATCAGTGGTGTTGTTTATATACACAGATTGGGTAACAAGTCCTTGTTCGCTTTGTAATCTGTTTATTCTAAATATACCAAAAGGATGGTCTTTACAGTAGATTTGAGTGTGAATGTAAAGTCGAATATTTTACTGCATAGCTTCATCAGGTGGTTTGGTCTTGTTTCTTGTATTTTCCTTTGTTAGAAATGGCACTCTCACATCTCATTTTTCTTTTCTTTACTTCAGTTCTGAATGTAGTATTTTTACAAGACTTTTCTTTTTAATTTGTTAGTGACTTGAGAGAAACTTTGTAGGATAAGTTTAATATTTGTTTATGGCTTTCAAATTTTGAGTTAATCTTTATCTCTCACTTGCTAATTTTCTTCTCTGCATATTCTTTTGTGTGAGCCCACTGGACTCTGTTCCAATCTCTTTTACATCTTGAAAAGTGGGCCATGGAGGCCCAAACTGCTCTCCTCTCAAGTTAGCTTTTCATCAGTGGATCAAGGGCTGGAAATTGAAAATTACAAGTCCCGAAAAGTTGAAAACAACACATATACACTCATTATACAATGATATACAAAGCTCAATTTCGTAATACAGGAGTACAGGGCCGAAACTAAAAAATGCAGGTTCCGGAAAGTCCAAAACAGGCTGAAATACAACTTGTATACATCAGTATACGCGCTGTATACACTTTTATACAAACAAAAATATTGATATACAGGTCCAAGGCGTCAAAATATAGGAGTAAAGGTAAAAATATGAAAATACAGGTTTCGAAAAACCCAAAATGGGTCAAATACAAGTTGTATACAATGATATACACTCAATATACACAGAATATACAGGTTTAGGCGAAATTGGGCTCAAGAAAGCCCAAAAGAAAGGTCCAGCAGCTGGAAATGTTTTTTGAGGCCCAAGTCCTTTATTTCCTTATTTACTGGATTATATTTATTTATTTATTTGATTTGTTTAACTCTAACCTTTTATTTGTTTTGGTTTGTATTTAATTAAATTTCCAAAAGAAAAATCATTTCTTTATTTTTATGATCAAAATTGAAGTATTTATATTTACTTCTTATTTTATTAGTTGTTTTGTCAACATATAAGTTCTCCCTTAAAAGATCCCTTTAGTTTATTTCCTTTCAAAAAAGTATAAAAAATAATAATAATAATAAATAAATAGGTTTTCTAACTTAGTTAATTCTTCAAGTTAGTCAAATGTTTTAGTCAAGTCATTGGTCAACTGCACGTTAGCGGGCACTTTGAATGCCTAATCCCTTCTCGAAGTGTAAATTGAACTCCGAATCCCTTTGGATTTTAAATGATTTTAATCTGTTTAAATCGTTTAAAATTTTTAACTTTTCTTAATTCCTTTCAAAAATTAAGTGGCGACTCTCTTTCGAGAAATCGATTTTTTCAAAACTAAGTTAAAGTTGATTTATTTTCAAAAACAAGTCAATCAATTCTTTTTTCTTTAAAACATTATTGACTTGTCTTTTAGTTTTGCTGAAAATCCTGATTTTGTTCATTATATTCAAATTGTGTACAATCCATCTTTTAGAGGTCTTTCAAGAAACACAATTAAAAAAACTATTTTTGATTATCAAGGTCAACATTTTAAATATCTTCGTTGTTTATTTTATTATAATACTTGTAAATTGGCTATTACTTCTGATATGGGTCGTAGTGTTAATGGTAATGATTATTTCACTATTGCTGTCCATTGGATCGATAAAAATTGAATTATGCAAAAAAGAATTTTAGGTTATAAATGTTGTGAAATGCATAAAATCGGTAGTTACATAGCTCAAACTATTATAAATGTTTTAGAAAATTATGAAATTTGTAATAAAATAATTAGTGTCACACTAGATAATGCTTCTAGTAATACATTTGCTGTTGAAATACTAAAATTGACATTTTGCCCTATTTATATTGATGGTTTTCATATTAGGTGTGCTACACACATATATAATTTTATTGTTAGAGATGGTATAACAATGTATAATAATGGTTGCATAAAATGTGAAACTGTATGTCATTTTATTTTTAAATGCCAAGTAAAGGCTAGACATAGAGAATTTGAAAATCGTTGTCGTGAATTTAATCTTCCCCCTAGAAAAATTCCAAAATCAGTGTCTTCTAGATGAAATTCTTTATTTGAAATGCTTCAAGTCGCTTATGAATAGAGAAAACCTTTACAAATGGTTAGGAATGCTCATAATTCAAATATGGATTATAGACGTGCTGATAATGATTGGAATGACGTAAAACAACTTATAGACCTTTTAAAAGTTTTTTATTTAGCTACAAAACAAATTTCTGGACTTTATTATCCAACTATTTGCTCAGTTTTTACTAAATATTTGTGTTATTTCTAGTAAATTTTACAAATTCAAGGTTTGAAGATTTAGTTAAGTCTATGATTTAAAAATATTTTTTCCTATTCCTCAAATTTATTTAACCGCTTGTTTATTAAACCCAACTTACAAAGATGTAGGTGCATCACGAATGGTTGAAAAAATATATTTAAACTTAGATATTCAAGATTTTGAAACACCTAGCTTGACAACAGTTAAAGATAGTATAAAAAATGAAGCTACAAAATTGTATGACTTGTATAATTCTCGTAGAATAAATGAAGTAGTACGTAATGAAGAACCTGAAACTTCTAGGTGTAGATAATATTGATGATATGCTAGAAAATTATCTTGTTCATGCTACTCATGAAAAGAATGATTTTGATGCATATATTAATTTGGAACGGAAACTATTAAGGAGGCACAAGGTATACCGACCTTTTAGATTGGTGGAGGAATCGCGGCAACGGATTTCCAAAACTTCAACCGGTGGCTTGAGATGTGTTAGCTATTTAAGCATCTTTAGTAGCTTCGGAGGGCGCTTTTAGTGCAGCAAGATTAAAAATTGGAGAGTATAGATATTCATTAACATCAGATAGCTTGGAGATATCAGTATTATTTAGAGATTGGATTAATGCCGAGAGAAGGAATTATGAGCGTCCACCTTTACCTACCCAATTTGAAAGTGATGTAGATGAAATGTTGCAAGATTGTAGTGACGACGACATTGATGCATTGGAGGAACTAGCCGATCAACCAATTCCAGATCATGTTACTAGAGAAATGTTAAATGATTTAAGACAAGACTTTTATTAGGGCTTCAAATATTAATATAATAATTCGAGGTCTAATTCAAACAGAACTCTTCCTAGAGGGTGGCTGGGTAGATTAGGTCTTCTACTAATATTTGTAACACATTTGTACTATTTAATGTTTATTAATAAAATTATAGGCTATTCGCCTTAATTTTTTTATTATTGTCTCAATTTAATACAAGTCTTTTTTATTATATTTCAAAGTTCAAACTTAAGTTGAAAGAACTTTGATGTAAAGTTTGAAATTTAAACTTTAAGAGTTTAAATCTTATTTTTTAAAAAACTTAATAAGTTATATATTTGAAATTTAAATTTTTACTTTTTAAAAAACTTAATAATTTTAAGTTAGACTTTTAAAAAGAAATATTTCGAATTTTTTTAATTGAAAGTTAGACTTTAATTAATTAATTTTTTTTTAAAAAAAACTAGACGTTGTTCCCGGTATACCTGTCCGGTTTGTACCGGGATGGTACTGTCCGGAAGTACCGGTTTCGTTCAGGTTCCGGTTGGTTTCCAGGGGGACGACCGGTTCCGGTAAGTACTGGTCTGGTCGTCTCGGTTCCGGTCCCGTTGCCAGCCTTAGTCCCTGTGTTATTAAAAGAGAAAAACGCAAAAAAGCCTAAGGTATGTTTGGGCTTTAAGCGCAAATAAGGCATAGATTTTAATGAAAAAGGACCAATGGAGAAAAAAATGCAAATATATATGATTAGTCCAAGACTAATAATTATAACCATGAATAAGAAGTATATGTAAAAAAACTGATTTTTTTTACATAAAATGAAATATCAATTGTATAGTCTCTCCTCTTAAGGAGAGACTCATTGGCAAGTATAAGTCTGTCTTAAGGCCTTGATGATACTGAAGCGCACATTAAGCGAGTCTAACTGTTCGCACTCAACACGTTTTGAGTCTTGCTTCAGGGCTTAAGCATGCCTTTAACAACACTGTGTAGTCGATGTGAATTCTACATTACACAGGTGGAAGTAGAAACTAATCTCTAAAAATGAATTAGCAATGTCAGAAGGAGGCTTCAACAAATAGAAATCACCAAGAAGAAATAGTATTTTATGGCATCTGGATTACGAATGCAAGAAAGCAGATTTCAATGATGTGAAACAACTGCTCCTCCTTGAGAATTTCGAGATTGTATTCCTAAAAGCAACGGTCTTTGTACTAGTTTTTACCTCAATACAGTTCAATTAACCAGAGCTTCGAATTAGTAAGTGTTGAGCTTGGATAATTGATGATGGATCATGTGATAATTCTAACAGTATATTACAAGTTTTATAATATTTGCACCACTGATTGGCTAAAATGAGCACTCTTCAGCACACATTTGTTGGGTATAATATTAACATTAAAGTTGGATACAAACTTCATATTTTGGTAGGAACCAGAGATACCTTGTGTCTCCTCACTTTTACCTTCCTCAGTTAACTACTGGATTTAGGCTTCATGGGACGTTGTGAAAATTTCGTGTTACTGCTACATTCATATATTAAATTTGAAGTACATGAGGAATCATTGGGAGGTACTAGCTCAATATAATCAACTTTTCAGGCAGGGGAAGTACCATATTGAAGTCACCAATGTCCCTGGGAGGGGTTTAGTGTGTCACAATGCTGCTAATCCTAAGGGTGTGTTTATACTATGGATAGCACTAATGGGGAAGGTTGATAACTCAGGACCTGCTGATGAGATGGGGTATACCTGTGGATGGTATGTGTGTCCTTTGCTTCTTGTTTTTTCTACGACCTGAAAAATGCCTTGCAGTGGCTACAATGGAATAAAAAATTTATTTACTGGGAGAATGGCAAGGGATACACAGGAAAACAAGGAGCAAGAAAACCTCAGAATGTCCTACTCAAAGCCTTCCTTTGCACTCTGTTTATGATCTTTGGATTGAATGGAATGCTAGACTCTATCAGAAAAGAGCCAACAGAATGGAGAACTTGGTGCATGAGCTTAAAACTACTGTCTATATTAGAGTCTGATGAAATATCTTGCGAGTGCGTTGTCATTTTTGCTTAGCTTAATACTCCATCCATTTCAATTTGCTTGTCTTACTTTCCTTTTTGGTCCGTTTAAAAAAGAATATCTCTTTCCTTTTTGGTAACTTTTTAGTTCTAACTTTTCACGACCACAAAATTAAAGGGAATTTTTGTACATTCTACCTATCTTTAGATTAAGAACACAAGATTCAAAAGTTTTATGTATTTTCTTAAACTCCGAGCCAAGTCAAAACAAGACCAACAAATTGAAGCAAAGGGAGTAGCTAAGAGGTGTATGAGGTCACAAATAGGAGTATAGGATGTTTACTCTTTTTTCCCAGATAAGGTTAGTTGAGTCTTGTTTTGTGTAGCTTTACTTGGTAATTAATAAAATTTCTTTAATTGCCAATAAATAATCAAGTTGAAGTACAGGATGGTAAAAACTGTTGTGGTGTGATTTTAAATGGTTCCTTTTCTACTCAATCCATGGGAAGCATGAAAAAGTGCAGCTGATTGTAACTGTGTTTTTAAATGCTTCCTTTTCTATTTAATCCTTGTGAAGGATGGAAAAGTGCAGTTGATTGTTACATTGATATTCATATTAGGATATATTGATGCAATATGTGTCAGTATGTTGTGGCACTTTGGTGAGGGTCAAACTTAAGCTCTGCAACTCACTTTCTACTTTAGATTGACAGAGCAATAGTCACAAAACGAGTTCTGCAACTTACCCTCAACTTTTATTAGCTCAGTAATGTTTTTTTTCTTCTCGCCTAGTAACTCCATATCATGGTAGGTGGATGTGATTAGCATTGACGAAGCTCAGTTCTTTGATGAACCTTTATGATTTCTGTTGCAATGCTGCTGATGTTGATGGGACTGTAATTGTTGCAGGCCTAGATGGTGATTACTTGAGGTATTCCTTGAATTTTGTGGAAACTACTTTCTGAATTTAAATAGCATACTCAATTTCTCTTCCAACTGTAGCTCTGAACTTGAAATTTCTGATCCTACTACTCCTTTTACCTCCATCAACATTATTTAGAAATTTTTTTTTGCTCTTAAATGGTATTGGGTGCTTGCTTTCAGGAAGGGCTTGACGTAATTCCAGGTTGACAACCAGATGTAAACTGTAGCAGAAGGGCATTTTTCATCTTTAGGAAGACTTCTGAGACAGACTTGAGCTTATATGAGGTGCTGATATGTACATGCATGTTTGCCGCCAGCACTACACCAATGGACAATCTGTCAATGAAGCTGCAAAAAATTGTCACTAGTTATTCCATAACACTTGGGTTCAACTCCTTAAACTATCACTTGTCTGAAATTTTGGTCTTAAATTCATGTATCCTTTTTCTTCTGTATATAGAAGTATCAAATGTGTTGCTTCAGAATCAAAATTTGCCAAGAGTTATCTTAAGTTACATTACAAGACAATGATGACATCTTGTTCAACGCTGGATGAATAACAGAATCTGTAGCACCTTTTGATGTTCTCTTTCTCGGTTAAGGTAAGATCTTGGCTAAAGATGTCAATGTTTAAACTACAACTACAAAACCTTCCATTTTCACCTAAGGTTTTTGTAAAAATACCAATTGATTTTTGATGACACTGGTCTCTTTTCTTCTTTAAGGATGTCTGGGCTGAGTCTAATTTATATATTTTAAAACTAAATAAACTAGTTTGTACTTGAATCAATTTAGAGCTAAAAATGTGGTAGTGAACTAGTGATTGAAAACATAAAGATAAAAGAATTAACTAAGTATCAAATCGACCAAATTGAACAAATGATAGGTCAAGATCATGTTGTTCATTGGGAATTGAAGATTTTTGATGTAGAAAGTCTCAAATTCAGGATCTTTCGCTGCGCAAATTTCCTGACAGCTGTTTTATAGTATTGACGGATCTATTTAATGATCTTTCAGTCATCTCAACAGAAAGAAAAAAAAAAATACTTACCAACACTTGTTTGTCAAACACATTGACAATTTTTTTGCCTCAACATTTTACCAAACGTGTAACTGCTTGTTTTAAAAAACTACTAAAGAATTTGAAAAGTGCTTTTTAGTATTTGATGCTTAAAAACTACGTAAATTGAGCTAATAATCGGGCTGTATAGGTTGACTTTCTTGGGCAGATATGGCAGGGACGGGACTGCATTGGTTTGAATTTTTCCTCATGTGATTTTTTCAAGATCACTATCTATTAGCGCATTTGGGTTTCATATATATGGCTGACAAGGTAGGGGTAAGGTCTGCGTAAACATTCTCTTCTTCCGACTCTACTTGTGAGATTACATCGAGTACGTTGTTGTCCCTGCAGCTGCGAGATTTTGTTGCCCAAGAGTTCCTCTTTTCTCTGCTCTTTCATGATCTTCATTTTTATTTTCTTTATTCTTACACTAGTAAAATTATCTGCGCCTCACGCGGAAATTTAATATCACGGAATTTATAAAATAATACTTAAAACCTGTCAGTCATTAAAACTAAAACACTATATTATCTTACGTACAAGATTACGTAGTAACGAACATTAATAATGTAAAGAAAAACGAAAATTATAACATCTTATCGTTTATCCTTAACTAGTAAAATTATCCGCGTCTCGCGCGGAATTTAATATCACAAAATTTATAAAATAATACTTAAAACATATTAGTCATTAAAACTAAAACACTAAAGGAAGATGATAATTATAACATCTTATCGTTTATCCTTCAAGCAATCATCTTTAATTTGATTTTATAATTTATCCTTTTGCTTCAACGAAGTGTTACTATTTGATATTTTTTGGGAATCAAATGAACATCAACCAGAGATATTAAATTTTCTAATAAATAAATAATCGTTGGTGAAGGGATAAATAAATTTTAAAAGGCTGAAAAAAGTGAACAAATATTCTAATTCTAACGTGTAGAAAGTTCAGCCCTACCTTTTGTTTTACATCTATGATCTATCATTTTAAAGTTCCCCATATAAATGTATCATAAGTAATTATTAAAATGAAAAATTAAAGGGAGAATGTATCATATTGGACAACAATTCAACTTATTATATATACTTGAAAGGGAAAAATATTACACAAAACTATTCAGTTTGTTTGGGTGTTTTTTAAAAAATCAACATACCAGAGTGATGAAGTTCAATTTGAAACTACACTTTTATTCCAATTGCAGTGTCGAGAAACACATCTATTACTTCAAGAAAAGTATTTACAACTTGAAGTAAACTTGAGAATCTGTCCATACTTCATATTGAATATGAGCAATTAATTTATTGTGTAGTTGTCTATGTCTTTGGGATTAAAAGAGGCTCCAGTCTAGTCATATTCCTCTATAGGTCACTCGGCACATCCATGAACCCATGTCAAAAGTTTATTAATTGTTGTCTTCTTTTCCTGGTTCACTTTGCACATCAAGGTGCGATTAAGTTTTTAAGGTCTTTATGTCCTTACAATGACATACCAAATTTGAATTTTGTCTTCAAGAGATGGTAGTATAGATCTTTGAGGAATTTTTTTACTGTACCTTCAAAAATTTCAGTAGATAAAACTTACGTGAATACTCAATCAACGTGTGTTATTTAATCTATACTAACAAATACTTGTAACAATAACTTTGCAGAAACATAAACAACAAAGTTTAAAACATATACTCAAAAACAACAATTAATAACAGAAGCATAAATTAATGACTGTAAAAAAAACATACCAGGATCTGTAACAATAGAATGAAACAGGAAGGAAAAATTTGAGTCCACCGAATGCACAGTGTCCCCTTAAGGAAATTATTCCCCTATAGTACCCGAGGTTTAAAGGAATAGATCCTCTCAGGATAAAACGATTTTATTCACCAGTGTATTGATACAAAACAATGGTGTAGTGAGCCACTCAACAGGAGCAAAGTACACGAATATTTAATTGTGCAGAAGAAGAAGAAGATGAAGAAGTTCAGAAAGGTAACAATCTTTGGAAAAGTTATAACCCTTTGGAAAGGTCACAACTTTTTATAAAAGTCACAATTTTTCATAAAAGTCGTAACTCTTCATAAAAGTCACAACTTTTCATGAAAGGGGAAGACTAGTATTGGAGATAAATAAATTAAAAGGGAATCTTGGTTTGTGGTGGCGCCACGTAGGCGGGCCTAGAGTTCTCTTTTATATATATACTAGGTAAATTACCCGTGCTTCGCACGGGATTGAACTATTTTACTAAGCTTACATATGATCATTCTGTAATATTCGTATTTTCGATACATACACTACATTGTCAAGAACATTTTTCTTAAGGCAAAACATTCCTCCGAAATCTTAAAGTGCTATAATTTTTTAATTTTCATTTTTGTTATACAAAAATTATGAGTCATAGAGAGATTTTAAGTATAAGAAACAAGTCTAAGAAAATCTCCATGGAAATAGTTGGTCAGAAGTAGTGAAATTTTCTAGATTCCAAGAAGTTATAAAGAACAACATCAGACGTTAAAGAAGAGACTAAAAAGCCTCAAACAACAACACTCCCAAGTAAAGTAGAACATCACGTCCATACAAGAACATAATTAACTAAATTCAAATGGAGGACCTTCGGCTCCTTTCTTATGAACCTCCATCAATCTCTTTTTAATTATAGTATGCAGTATCATGTATATGTTAAAAATGACCCTAAAATTGTTAGTATCATAAGTGTTTTTCCTCATTGTCTCAGAATAGTCATTACTATTGCTTAGGTTTCATATCACCGGCCCCAACTTATTTGGAATTGAACCATAGTTATTGTTATGATTATAGTATGCAGTAACACAGAATTAATGCAATTATCAACCAAACAGTAGGTGGCATCTGAATGGAACTGTTCACAACTGGATATTCTAAACCAAAATTTTGACACATAACATATTAAAATCTCACAGCATAATTTCGTGAGCACTTGAACTCACAAATATCCACAAATAATAATAAAGACGACCTTACTTTCCTAACAATCTAGAAGAAAAAGGCTTGTTGCTTAACATATTTTTTTTTAAAATAGTCTGTCGGGCTGTATCCAAGTTTATAGTTCACAAATTTAATGAGAAGCCAAAAGAAAGAGTTATTACTTCTTTATAAAAAAAAAAAATTATCAAAAGAAAGAGTTATCACTACAACAAAAATATTCGTTAACAACAATAATAACTTAATTGTCGCTAAATATGTATTTTCAGAGGCAATTGGTACTCTCTATAAATGTCCCTAAAGTCTATAGCAATATTGAATCTAATGACAATTAATTAATGTTGATAAAGGCTCTAGCACTCTTCGTTAATGTGCATATTTATTGCTGATAAAAAATATTTTTGTTATAGTGTATTTTGGACATTTGTTAGTTTCAAGAAAACTTGATCTCTTATTATGCCCAAAAAGAAGAGACGAAGAAATATGGCAAATTACTTAACTTCCAATAAAAGAAGTGGACTAATTGTCTCTATACTGATATTCTAGGAAGAGTGCAATGGCATACAAAATGTTTGTACCTAAGAAAAAACAATCAAAATAATATACTAAGCGTGGCAAGCAAGAGAGCAATCTGTTTGGTTCTTTTAACAAACTTCATCATTGGTTCTGTATTAGTTATTACATATTTGTTGTTGTGCACAAGCAATTTTCCCAAAAAGTATATGAAAAAGCATGTAGAAAGGGACAAAAGAGAAGATAAATTTTCAATCATCCTCACTGAAATTTTTAACAGAGTTCAAAAAAAGTCACCAAAATAACAAAAAGGAAATTGCAATAGATACTTGAATCACTATGACTTACAGTAAAAGATTAAGCTTCATGAAATAGGAGGAAGAAAACTTTGAGGAATGAAACACACTTCATAAGAAGCTTAATGAATGTATTTGAATTCGACTACCCTATAGCGAAAAAAACCTACAAATAAAAGTTTTGTTTACTAAAGAACCAAATGTAATGAATTCAACTATTTCAGCAGTGTTATGGGTTGTGGACTGAGAGGTGCAAGATTAGTAATGTCGCATTGCAATTGAAATTAATTTTCTTTGTTTATATGAGGAAACCTGTAGAAAGGGACAAAAGAAAAGATCAATTTTCAATTATCCTTGCTGAAATTTTTAACAGAGTTGAAAAAAAGTCACCAAAATAGCAAAAAGAAATTGTCATAGTTACATGAATCACTATGACTTATAGTAAAGATTAAGCTCCAGGAAATAGGAGGAAGAAAACTTTGAGGAATGAAACAAACTTCATAAGAAACTTAATTAATGTATTTGAATTCGACTACCCTTTAGCGGAAAAAAATCTACAAATAATAGTGGCAGGAAATCCCTCTATTTATAGTCAACAAAGGGTAGTGTGAACAAATGCTTATTGTGCCTTATCGGAAAGGTCACTGCTCTTAGGAAAAATTACAACCCTTCGGAAAGGTCACAACATTTCATAAAAGTTACAATTTTTCATAAAAGTCGCAGTTCTTCATAAAAGTCACAACTTTTCATAAAAGTTACAACTTTCATAAAAATCACAACTTTTCATGAAAGGGGAAGACTAATTTTGAAAATAAATAAATTAAAAGGGAATTCTGATTTGTGGTGGCGCCACGTAGGCGGGCCTAGGGTTCTCTTTTATACATATATATGATATGATATATATGATTATCTCTACAATACCAGAGGCTTAGCATTGCTACTGTGACGTACTTTTAACATAAACTTGAAACTGGAACGCCTCGTCTTTAGCTTCATATATAAGAATATCTATGCATGCAGCTTAGATTAGTGGAATTAGAAATTATAACTCAATTAATACATCTAATTAACATGATTAATGCATTTAAAAAGTTCACGGAATTGGAATAAACGTTGAATGCAGTCAATTTGTGAAATATTATATTGAAAGATCTTAGCGGACAAGAGAGATCCATGAACGTTGAGACTATCCGCAATTTGGTGAACTAGATATAATGAGTGTCAACAACTAGAGGCCAACTCAAATCTTCATATAGCAAAGGCCTGTAAGTATTGTCACTCTGTTTGGATGGTTGGTAAGTATTGTTTCATAATGTATCGTATCATATTATATTGTATTGTACTGTATTATATATGTACTATATTGTACCGTTCTCCGTCATTACATAATGTCATACATCAGGAATTTGAGTGTACCTACCAAGTAGGGTACTATGAGAAAGTAGGGTAAAGGATAAATAAAGACAGAGAAGAAATTTAAAATAACGACAATCACACCAAATCAATCAGTACATAAAATAGGACTTTTAATCATTAGCTAATGATAGATTTAAACGATACATACATTGTATTTAAACTAACAATACAATATAACAATACAATACAATATAACAATACAACACAACGGGTAACAACCATCCAAACAAGGTGTAAAAGGAAGCCCTCTTGGTTGAAACTGCAAAATGCAAATCAAATACATTCAATAAATTTACTAGTATAATACATATGACTCGGATATACTTTATGTTATTGCATCTTGCAATAATATATTCAATAACTCACCAACTCAAGTAGCTTGTATTGAATGCATTTGCATACGTACACTCGATTTCCTACCTACAACCCTATCAAAAAACCAAATCACCTGTTGAAGGTGATATACATGGATGAATTAAATGAAAAAAGGACACGTAAAAAAACACGGGGTACTGGATATCCAGAAGTCCCAAGTGCAAACTATGCCACAAAAACTACCGAGCCTCTGGACAGAGCTCTCCATCTTGACGTAGCATCATCAAATCAGACTTCACCTTCATCCTTCTATTTTTGAGATCTGGTTTTCTTTTTAGTCTTGGATCGCTTTGCGGACAGCACAGATGATGCACTCTTGCCTTCAAGCTTCTTTGTTAGCTTCACAATGCTTGACATTCCTTTTCGTGCTGCTGCCCTATGTTCAGGCCTCCGGCTCATCATCTTGCGGTCAAGGGGCCAGTAGGCATACGGCTCAAGTTTGTCTTTCTTCTTGACATCACCACCTGCCTTCTTGCTTACATACTCTGTTCCAGTGTACGCCCATCCTGAATCAGACGTTCTCCTCCGTTTCTGAGTATTCCTTGAGCTCTCTGAAAAGCGACTCCCTGCTTTGCTTCTTACATCTAAATCATCAGTAGCTGGCTTGACTCGTTTTTGCTTCTTATCTCCCTCGTGAATAATCAAACGGCCTTCAGAGTCTATTTCTGCTTCGTCTTCTGATTCAGGCTTTCTCTTGAGATTGCCAGATGCTCTAAGAGCTGACCTGGTCTTCTTCTGGTCAAGTAAGTCAAGTGGCTCATCATCTAATTGATCAAACAGATCTTCCTGCAAACTCTTGGCTGCTTTCCGTGTTTTCTTGGACCTGGAAATATGACATACACCCACTCATCTTACATGTGAAATAGTCTAAGCTACAAAGCATCATTAATTTCCTTTAAAAAATTACATTTAACTTCCAACGTACTGTAGAACATTACATCTTAAAACATTCCCACTCACCGTAATAAAGATGCTTTGGAGTCTGATACTAATGTAGCCTTGCTCCTACGACCAGCAGTAGTTTTCGTGTCCATATATTCTGCATCACTATTCTCAGATCCTCCATCATCGAACTCAGAAAATATTTTTGTATGATTCCATCTGCTTAGCCTGTAACAGGATGGAAAAGTTAATACCACAAGTACTAAAATAATACTTGACAAGATACCAAGGCATTGAAATGACTTCTTATCCATGCACTACAAACTACAAAGATGAGAGACCAAAGAGTCATTGTCCATCTTAACTGGGACAGATCTGAACATTCAACACTAACACAAACAGTCAAAAAGAGGCAAACATTTGTTTCATGATAAATAAATTGTTCCAACCAACAAAGGTATATAAAATACTCCAACATGTTTTAGTCGCCTCACCATGTGTCAGGTATCCAATATGTGTAGGTATATATGGAGGAAAGGAAACCAACAAACATTTGTTTCATGATAAATAAATTGTTCCAACCAACAAAGGTTTTGTTCTCAACTTCAGTATGTAGGTACATATGGAGGAAAGGAAACCAACCTTGATGTTGTTGCTTTTGTCATACGGGATTTGCTTTCCTCAGAATTTGAGGCGAGGCTCCTATCTCTTCGCTCCTTGATCTACATTTTCATCAGAAGAATAAATAACTCATCTGAACATTTAATATCCCACGAGCATTTTCACAGGTTTTAGTCCAGCTCATAACTAACCTTTCTTATGTTAGTAAGGAGTTTCATATGCTCTTCAGGCATCACCTCTTTTACAGCATCCAATCCACACTTCTTGATAAGCATTTCAATAAGCAGCTTAACCTGTAAAACATAACATGCACCCAGCCACCTTTCAATCAACAGCTAAGATTTTCATAACAGGAAAGAGATTCCACAAACCAAAATTGGAAAAGACCACTGAAGATGGACTAATTGCATACAGGAACCAAAACTAACTCAAACCACAGTAGTTTAGGATCTAGAAGAAAAGCAAAAACCTTGGCTTTGAAATGGTTCTTGGTACTATTTTGCCAACCAAGAAGGGCCTCTACCATGTTCTTTAAATGTGCTTGCAATCCATCGGCCGTCGATTTTGTGACCAGTACCTTCAACAGCCCTAAATTAGCCTGCATTCAAGACAAGTTTCAGGTGACATTCATAAGATGGCGGGTGAACATAGTTCGAAGAGTGTCTTAATGCAGACAAAAAACACACCTTAATTATTTCTTTGTTCTCTCTCTTAAGGAGAAGAAATGTTGATGGTAGGACACTGTAAGCAGCAGAAACAAGGTCTGAAAATTCATAAGCAAGGCGAGCTAGGCCTTTAACCGCTGCACTGATCATATGAGGTGTTTCCCCGGCAAGACCCCCAGCAATCTGCAAGCGAAACATCAACAACAATGATGCTTATGTCAAACTGAAAGATCCTACTTCATCACATAAATTCATCAAATTATTACTTGTCATACCATATTAAAAAACTGATGCAGGTTCTCCTTTCTGCCACCTTTGTCCTCATCTGCACAAGCATGGCCAATCTTGACAAGAATCTCGTACGCTCGGTTCCTTGTTTTCTTGTTAGCCTTACATGGGATCATCAAATAACTCAGCACATAAATCAAATAATTATGATGTAAACAATATAGCTGTCCTTCCAGCTATGCAGCCACGACTAGTTAATGGTGAGAAATTATTACGTTATGAACTTCTAAAAGAACTCAAAGCAAAATGATCATGCATGAAAGAAGAAAGTAACTATTTTAGGAACTAACTTGAAGCTTTTTCTAAGTTACCCAATCTTAAAGAGAAATCAAAGACCTTTCAAGGCTATGAACAACAAATGAAAGAGTAACAGTAAATTGATGGAGGTAAAGATAAGAGAACAAAAATGAGGTTACAAGTGTAGTTTGTGCAATCATATTCCATCAGAATCCTACAAAGACTAATGCTTAGCTCACTGTACTTTAGAATGTCATTTCACATGTAAATACTAACAAACATTTATTAATTAATAGCACACGTAGGCTATAGGGTAGGTACTCTTAAAAGTTTGACGACATGAACTGTGCACTTTCTATAGTCAAGGTCCCCACAAAATGATTCATGAAAATTATCTCATGGCACTGCTTATTGCAACACAAGTTTAGAGTTTCCATACGTTCCATTTAGCCAGTCACCAAACTGGTTGGTACCACTTCACAACTATGGGAGAAAATCATGGAGGACAAATTCGCAGATTAACAGCTATATAAATTCTTATGGGAAAGAAATATGGGTAAACTCTAGAGTGGAACTCCATCACAATTAACAAGTATACCTCTTTGAGTGCAAGCAAAATTTCAGTCATAAAAGAAGTAATACTGTCGCGCCTCCTCTGTTCTGATTCATCCTGTAGAATGCAATAAACTGTTAAAAGACTTCGCAAAATTCAGTAAAAAATTGCATAAATCAGAGGCATCTTAGTATTATCCACAAGAGGATAATCCTCACCTTTGTAACATGGACAATCAAAAAGTATAGGCAGTCAAGTCTGTGACGCTTGGCTGGAAAATGACAGGCAGGTAGTGCTTCAATCATCAAATTAAGCAACTCTTCGGTCTTCGCTGAAATAAATTCATCACAGTCCTGTACACAGAAGTTGCAAAACTTATTAGCCACAAAATAAATGTGTCAAAAATATAACTAAGAATCATAAAAGAGGTGCTTTAACATTATAGTTCAGATTACTTGCTTCAGAACAAGGACAAGGGCATAAATTAATTTCATGCTAAATTCAACCTTGGAATTTAATTTAATTGGGTACCATCAATGCATTATCATTAAAGGCCTGAATCGCCTTTCCTCCAAATATTTTGAACCATGATAATGATATTTTACAAAGCTTACTCAACTCACAAGTTATCTTGAAATCGTTTCTAAATTTTTGGATATAACCGTCCAGGCAACAATAACTTCATGATACTTGGGGAAAAAACTTACCTGAAGGATCATGGAGAGAACTTTATATGCCTTCTTCTGGATCAAGCCTTCCTCGTCCTGTGCCTCATATTAGTTAATAAACTTTCGACATCGAGAAGCTTAAAAGTGCAGAAGCAAAGCCACAACTGCGACCAACCTTTAAAGCAGGCTTTAAAGCACCAAACAGCACACCAATTTCTTGAGCATTTAAACCAGGCAAGAATGAAACTGCCAGGTCAAATAACTGTGCCCTAAATGGTAGCAGCAAGAGATATGGATGTCATTAACACAAAAGGAAGAAGGGCTTGACGGCAGAAGGAATGAAACAAATGTGATTTAATCATCCTACCTCTCTGACAAAGAACTTTTACTGGATGAGTCATCAATCTGCATTGAATGCGATTTTTTGTCCTTCCCTGCCTCCCCAACTTCTTGGGTCACCTCCAAAAGCCTCTGCATGATTTTCGTAAATAGCACTCTTACCACCCTTCTTTTTCCTTTGGATTGGTCAAGACTCTTTTCTCTCACTTTGTCAGCAATAGAGGCCAATGCACCAATTGTTCTCTGTATTTAATACTCATTATCAAAAAAACTGAGCAAGAAAAATATTTTCAATAGTTTTTCTAAAAAGCAATTCAAATTTTCAGATATTAATAATTTAGAAAAAATAGAATTGCCAATTCACCAATAATGATTTCTCTACATGCATCATCAAACAAACCAGACAGAAATAGAAAAATGTTTAGCACACAATCTTTTGGATTCCAATAAACAGACAATGTGGCAATACTATCAAGGATCTCAGTCGAAACTTATGCAATGTGACGGATAATTAAAAGTGCAAATTAAAAAAATTTACACGAACAAGGACAAAGGTTAGGCAGAACCTTACAGAGACCCTTCTTCTTAAATCAATAACACCTACTACCTCCATAACAATAATGTGTTGATTTGGAGCGAAAGGATCGAACTGACCAATTCGCAGTCTAAACTTGGACACAGATTCAAATACTTTTTGCAAAAGAAAAAAAAGATATGGATAACATAATGTTAATAATTATTTTAGTTGTAAAATAATGTTATGTTAATAATATATCAAGGTAAGGTTAAATATATTAAAATTTTAATATATTCATGTGCTGAGTCTGGGTTTACTTAAAACACAGTATAGTAGGTTGATGCAGCTTGATCACAGTTTCCTTGGCTCAACTCCATCACTTTTATAGGATATACATAGAACAGTTAAGAGATGTAGCCTTTTGGAGCCATCACTTGATAACATCATTGGAGCAGAAAAGAAAAAAAAGAGTGTTTTCCTTTCACATCAAGTATCATATGGAAAAGCAATAAACAAATATGTCAGAGTGGTCGAAATAGCTACAGGCCCACAAATTATTATTGAAAGACGAAGTTCCAACAAGCTTCTTTTGTTTCTCACATGACACTGAAAATATGCAGAATATGCATTTTGTTTCTTTTCTTTTTTCCCTTTTCATTGTACTGTTTCTTTAAAGCAGTTGTGACTGTGATCCAAGAATTCATATATCAATCATCCATCACTATTAAACAGGGGGTAATAGTATCTCTTTTAAACAAACCTGCAAAAATCCACCAGTATCTTTAGAGGATTTCAAGAAGACATCATAGAGAACAGGCAGCAGTTTCTGAGCAGAAAGGCTCAATGTGTTCAAGTTATTGTCTGCAACTTGCTGGTTGTATCTGGAAACGCTTGTTTCAGTATCAGACAGATCCACTTTCCCTTTTAAAATGCTATCGTTCTGCTGAATGAGGATCTGCAAACTGGAGCATATTATCCCACAAACATCAGGCTCTTCATGTAGAGCTTTGCGGACTACCTTCTCCAGATCCTTGAAGCTTTCAGCAGTGTCCACAGGGTAATTGCAAAATGAGGGTAACAGTGACCACAATGAGTACACAATTCCATCAATAGTTCTCACTGAATATATCTTTCCCTCGCGCTCAAGCTGGCAGAAAACATAAGAATAAGCTCACTGTGTAAATAAAAGAAAGTAGGGAGGGGCAGGAGGTGTGATTTAGCATCAAACATACCATTGCAGACCTCTGCTTCATAGCTGCAACCATCGACAAAATTGAGTTGGTAAAGAAACTTAAATGCGCACCAACAATATTTTGCTTTAGAATTGGGAAAAGCCAGATGTTGAATTCTGATAGATCTTGTGCATCCAGTTTAAGAGGAAGAAGAGTAAGAAAAGATTCAGGTCCCATTGCACCAACAGCTGATCCAACACATTCGTGCAGCTGTTATCAACAAAGCCGTAAATTATCAGCATATTCTATTAGATAAGAAAATGTTATAGCTAAACAGATACTCACAAATCATATCCCTAAGAACATTAAGGAATTACAGAAAAAAACAACTCCACAAGGGCAAAGATCCCCTGCTAAGACACAACCTATATTTCCATGGATAATGGTTAGGGGACATGGTCAGTCTCTGCCAATATTTTGGAAGCGGGAGGTTATTTGAGTAACTTTTATATTTGAGTAACTTGCCAAGCAGGCCTCAGACATATTTTCATGGTTCTTTTTTCCGACTGAATCTAATTTTAGGTGAGAAAGAAGATCCACATAAAGCAAGATCTTACTTGTGCAAAATTCCACACATATTCCGTTACATGACTAATAAGATGGACAAGGTAAACCTTGTACGAGAATCATTAATGTTTCAAAAACCAGCATTACTTTGAGCAATTAACTGATCATCAAAGAAATTGTTAGCAACAACATATCCAGTGTAATCCCACAAGTGGGGTTTTGGAGAGGGTAGAATGTATGCAAACCTTACCCATACCTTTGTGGGGGAAGAAAGGTTGTTTCTGATAGACCCTCAGCTCAAAAGAGAAGTTTCCGAAGTATACTGAAGTAGGATTGCAACAAAAAAAGCAAAAGATGAAGCAACAAATAGTAATGTACATTGAAGAACAAGAAACTATATGATTACTAAATATCACTACTAATAGGAATGAGAGGAGAGGAGGTTGGCCCCCTGCCTCTACCACATAGAGAGTGACAACACTCTTCTACCTACTAACCTTCTACCCTAATCATCAGCCTTCCGGTCATGTTGTTGCGTCATGTCTTTGTCTAATCACCTCCCCAAATTCTTCTTCGGTCTATCTCTACCTCACCTAAATACCACTACAATCAACCTCTCACACCTCCTTACTGGCGCATCCGCACACCTCATTTTCACATGTTTGAATCATCTCAGCCTCACCTTCTTCATCTTGTCCGCCACGAAGGCCACTCCCACCATACCCTATATAACTTTGTTCCTAATATTATCTCTTCTAGTTTGCCCACACATCGATATGAGCATCTTCATCTCTCCTACATTCATCTTCTGAACTTGCGCGTTCTTGACTGTCCAAAGTCCAAACCCTTAGCCTCATCAACATAGTTGGTCTAACCACCACCCTGTAGAACTTACTTTTAAAGCTTAGTGACACATTCTTATGGCACAATACCACGGATGTGAGCCTCCATCTCATACACTCTACTCTAATACGATGTGAGACATCATCATTAATCTCCTTGTTTTCTTGGATTATGGTTCGAAGATACTTGAAGCTTCCTTTCTGGGTATGACTTCTACATCAATCTTCACTAAACTTGCATTCTAGGTACTATGCATGGTCCTACTTAATCTAAAACCTTTAGACTCTAAGGTTTCTCTCCAAACTTCCAACATGTCGTTAACTCCACCGTGCGTCTCATCAATCAATATTGTCATATGCGAATAAATACACCACGACACCTTTCCTTGAATATGTCGTGTCAGTTCATCCATCACTAAGGCAAATAGGAACGGACTAAGGGTGATCCCTAACGCAATCCCATCATGATTGAGAAGGGTTTTGAATCACCTCCATTGTTTTAACTCCATCGTACATGTCTTTAATTTCCCTAATGTAGAGGTGTCAATGATTTTTTAAAAACTATTTACTAAGTGAAACGAATATTAGGTTTCTCTTAATATAACTGAAGACTTTTATATGAATCTGTAACCATACAGAACAATCGGGTAGGTTTTTTATTTTATAATGTGTGCCTCTTCTTCACCAACACTTCGTCATTATCGTCCTTGATGCACTTCACTTGGTCTAGGTTACATGGCCTCCTACTTTGGCAAGCTTATACAACTATATATTCCCGCCTTTGCACTCAAGCTCTTCATACATGTCCTCAAAAAATGTCGTGACAGCTAGCTTCACATCCTTCTCCACTGTCTAACCTTCTTGGCTTCCACTTTTCCTTAAACCTCACCATTCCACCACCAATCCCTTTTTTACTCACCTGGGCTAACCCTCGAAACCCCTAAGTTGCTTCAAGAAATCGAGTTGGTCTCATTTGGAAATTGATGGTGTTGACAAAAGGCAAAAGGCTAGGCACACCCATTAAACGCATCATCCAGAGATCAAGAGCCATTATAACAAGTGTTCAACACAATCATTGATTATATTTGTACAAATTTATGATTTTTGTAGTGTATCTCACACTTAGAAATAAATTGTGGTTTTTTGTAGTGTATCTCACACTTAGAAATAAATATATTTCATGACATAACAATCATCAACAGAAGGATTTTGTTGATCCTTTCTTTTCTAGGTCTCAACTGCTCTTTTTAATTCTGAAGTGTCTTTATTCTATATTTTTCCTAGTCAATTCTCTTGTTGGTGCTAGAAGGGATCAAACCTGTTTTTTTATCAAGAGGGTTATGCCATTTGTCGAATAAAACGTTATATATAAAACATCAGTCCAATATTTGTAACTTAGTTTTACATCAACAGAGCATAATAGCAAAATTGTGGACACCTCAAGGGTGGAATTTTGTGTTCAGGAGACACCTCAATGATTGGGAAATACCAAGAGTAACAAAATTCTTCAGCACCATCGACCAATTCAGTGGTTTGAAGGCTGGACAAGACATCCTACAGTGGCAGGGAAATAGTAACGGGACTTTTAAAGTAAATGCAGCCTATAGGAAGATGAACCAACCTTCAACCAAACCAGCAAATACTTCGATGGCCTTGGAAACAAATTTGGAAAGCCAAAATCCCACACAAAGTAGCTTGCTTTGTCTGGTTAATGGCTAAGGAAGTAGTGTTGACACAAGATAACTTGATGAAAAAGGGGATCCCTTTATGTTCGAGATGTTTTTTCCTGTGCAGAAACAGTGGTTCATCTATTTATACATTGCAAGGTCACAAGTCAACTATGGAGATTATTCCTATGTCTCAAAAACATATCTTGGTCCATGCCAGGGAATATCACAGAAGCATTACACAGTTGGGAAGAAGCAGGAGTTCACACAAAACAGAAACAACTGGAGAATTGTACCTGCAGCTATATGGTGGACAATATGGAAGGAGAGGAACCTTAGAGTTTTTGAGAATATGTCGAATACTATAGAACAAGTCAAAATGAATTGTATTTTAACTTTATGTTTTTGGTGTAACCAAGTATACTCTAATGATATTGTCTCTATCATTGATGTCTTAGACTCACTATAAGGATAGGACAGTAGATTTTGAGTTCTTTTGTAAACATGGTTTCAGTACAACCCATGTACCAGAAATAGAAACAGTTACCTTTGTCAAAAAAAAAAATTACATATCAAGTTCTATTATTAACTCATTTAGTGAATCAAGTTGATCCAGATAGAAATCCATATACTTAAATTTTTCATTCATTTCCTTTCCTTAGCTACAATCTATCAGAAAACCTACAATGTTCTCTCATCATAAATTTGATTTCTTAAGTTGTTTAATCAAATAAATTTAAATGCATGTAAAATACTAGCTTGTCTTTTTAATGAAAGACTATTACCTTGCTTTTATCAATCAGACATATTTAATATTTGGCTAATATAATCTTTTTTGTAGTTCATTTAAAAAAATTCCTTTTTGATCCTATTCTACATACAAAATTTTTGTGTTCATATGCAACATTTAAAGTATTAGGATCATAAAACATTGTTTATCAATTTTTGAGATCTCCATTCAATGCAAGGACTGAGCAGTAACAGTACTGTACTATTTTAATTGCAAAGACCAACTTGATCAATAATCTTCACTAAAGTGAAATGCTTCACTTGGTTAGTCATCAAAAGAGCCTGCTCAACTCAAGAAGTCCTATAGAAGAAAAGAATGCAACTAGTCCCTAGGTGTTTCCTATGCAAGTTGATAGGGGAAAAAACAAACACCTATTCCTACATTGCAAATTCACTACACAGATCTGGGAGCTGTTCCTCACATCCTCACATCACAGGCTTCAGCTGGACTATGCCAGCACACACTTCTGACCTTTTTAGTTGCTGGATCAGAAGGGGGTAGCAAGACTCAAAAAAAGTGGTGGAAGCTAGTTTTGAAGATAGATCTAATTCCATTCACAAAGTAAAATGGAATTGTTTGGTATCACTAGTTTTTCGGTGTAAATAGATATAAAAGATGTAGATCAAATTATATAATTAATAGGGAGCTTGTAATTTTGGTTAGGGCAGTAAAAATTTTAAGGTGGCCAGCATGTCCTTAATACGGAAGAATACAACTTTACCAATGTTCAAAAACAAATTTTCATTGTCAGTCAGATATCAAATAAGAAAAACGACAAACTGTTGCCTAAGAGGTTGAATTGTAAATAGCAGCAACATAAGAATAAAGAGGTGAGGGAGAAAAGAAAAAGAAAAAAGGACTCCCCCCATGACATCATGGTTAACACGACAAAAGCCATTTCCATGATTAAACAACCCCAAAAGCAAGGCTCACCTGTCTACGGAAAGGGAAGTCTTCATCTGGCAACTTTTCCATATCAGCCAAACTCTGTAGTGTTCCCTTCAGAAGGTGAGAAGAATAGCAACCTAGTCAATGAAAAACACCACTTTGCTTGTCATTCCTTGGTTGATGTATAGGAAGAAAGCAAAACGAGAATTAAATCTAGCTCATTACATCACCAATTCCGTCCAATGATAAGTCACTTACTATAGGCATGATTAGTAGTAGAATACTAAGAAGGAAAGAAGCAATAATAAGTACTCAGTTTTATCAAAGTGGATATCATTTTAGGAAGTCCAAATCCATGAAACCTGATTTGAATTAGTGTCAGAAACTATATACACAAAATAATTTTTTAAAAGATAATCACCTAGCTTATCAAACATGGCAACCACCACTTGAAATGATATGTCCCAGACTGCTGCATAGTGATAGGTAAGCAAGCTCTCAATTGTGGCACAGATTTTCTCAATGATAGTTGGTCCAGATTTTTTCATATCAGTATTCGAACTAATTATGTTATCCACACCCTGTTTGATCAAGTTTTCATCAATGCATTCATGTATTAAGCTCTTGAGTGCCTCCAGCGCAGCCCTTATAGCTTCCTCATGTTCAGAACCCAGTACATCTGAAAGGACATAAAGTAAACAATTAATAATGAAACAACAATTACCAAAATCAGAATTGGACAGGAAAAGAACTAAACTGGTAGGTGAAGTGAAAGACTTTATCCCCCTCTTTATTTTGCATGAAACAAATTAAATTCTTAATATTATTTTATTCAGAAGTGTGCAATCCATGCAAGGTAAGAAAATAGGGGGAAAAAACCCACCACTAAGAGAGTTGAACACCACAGGGAGCTTAACCACACATAATTGCCTGTTAATTGAATATACTTTTCTCATCCCAATGCCAAGCAAGCGAGCTGTGAATGTCAAAGTATCAGCAGATGACTCATTTGCAGAAACTGAAGTAGCAAATGAACCCAAGAGGTCCAGAAGCACTTCTGGAGATACTTCTGCTGTTGGATGGATACAAAGAGCATTCAAACCATCTGTTATGCGCCTATTAACAAGAGGCTGATGCAATTCCAATAAAGATTTGAAGTACTTCAAAGTGCTATTCAAGTACTTTGAAGACATAAAAGGAAGACAAAGTTTCAGAGCATCCAGCACGTGTAAGACTTCTTGTGCTCCTTTGGGTCTTTCAGAGGCATTTACAGTTGTTCCTCCTGCAAGAAGAAGGGACCTTTCAAAGAGATTTGTGATTGCTTCACTAGCAGGTGCCAATAGAGGAGCAAGCACAGATGATGACTGAAAGTTTTGCAGGAGATCACGTAGACAATTATGTGACATCTTCCTCACCTATTCAATTGACCAACCCAAAACAGAAGAAAAATCACTGACAATGTACTTGATCTTCCTAACTTTTGAGTTGAAGCATTATGTAAAGGCAAAAAATAGCAAGAATAATATCCATAATACTATAAGCAAGCAGATACCCATTTTTACATCATAGCTTCCATATTCTCTAATCTCTGCCTTTGCAGGGGATTGGCATCCATGTAAATCTATAAAAAAAAATCCTTCATTTGTTTTTATCGTTGTATTCTCTCATTCCTTTTTATGTTATCACACCGAACACTTGTTGACAAAATAATCTCAAATCTAAAATCTTAATTTCTCTTTGTAGTAACTACTATGGAATCCAAATAAAAGGATCAGATTTGCTGGGCATGGCTGTACGCATATAACTTTTGAAATACACATTACATTGATTATTGACCCACAAGAAGATCATTCTGCTCATACACGTCTTTTATGACATAATCAATATAACTGTGTTAACATCGTGACTTAAGAAATTGAAATTCGATCAAAATCGTAGATGACTGGATTCTGTAAACATGCATCCTACTTATTGTATCATTACATAGGAAGCTACTAAGCTTGTGCCAGCAGTCTGTTACTTAGTTGAGAAAGCCATTTTGCGCTTTAAAATAATTACTTTTACTATAGTCTGCTGCTCTACCTAAGAAGCATGGACTAAATAAGATAAAGACCGAGTCTTTTCATGTAATGAAATTTCCATATTGTTAAAGATGCGCTTGACAGATTAAACAAAAGAAAGGCATGATACTAGAGGGGAACGCATCAAATTTCTTATCAAAGCTATTAAATAAAGAAGAAAAGTAGTGACCTTTTGCCGATCATCTGTTATATACCCAATAAACACACCATAAAGTTTAGCAACATCAGACCAGTTCCCCTTGGCTCCCACAATTAGCAAATGCACAACACACTTCAAGCACGAAACAATCCCTTCGATACCAATAGTCTTCAATCCAAGAAGTTGAATCATAACATCAGATAAATATTCATACTTCTTCCTCAACATAGCTTGGTTTATTCTAGGAACAGCGAGAGACAAAATCGTGGAAAGAGCATCAATAAGATGGGATGGCGGTCCTTCAGGGGCAGCGGTATATAGGGTTTGGAGAGAGGAACAAGTAGCACCGAAGTAAGCAATTGGCGTAAGAGGAAAACTCTGCTCTCTGAGCTCCTGTGACATTGTACCAATGGCGGTGCAGATGTGGACGTGGTGCTCATTGTTGGAATCGCAAAATTGTGATAATACAGTATTGCAGAAGTCATCTGACGAGTTCTCCGGGAAAGGCTGTTCCATTTCAATCCCCTCCATTACTGTGAGGGAACTTGAACGGCGGCGGCAAGGAGCTTGACAGGGGCGGCGAAACCTAAAGCACAAAACCCTCAAAAATATTCAAGCCAAACAAAGCACTAAACCCTCAAAATTATTCATTGATGTTATAGAGTGTATAAAAATATGAATACTTATATATTCATTATTAAATATTAAATAAAATTTTCTTAATAGTTTGTATTTTGTAGGAAAAGAAAAATATGAATGATAAGTTGATAACTGACATTAGATAAGTAAAGTTTTATCTAATTTTAATATTAAATTGGTAAATAGCAGAGTTGTTATATGATTCAATAAGAAAAAAATTTAAATACGAAGAAAACTAGTAAATAATAATTTTATTTATTGAAAAGTGGTAAAAAGATGAATCAATATTTTTAAGAATTTTCATTTTTTTTAAATATAACTAGCTAAACGTACATGTTTTACATGTGTATATGCGTTAGTTAATAATAATAAATATATATTTAAAAATTATTGTAAGTTATATTATTAGTGCAAAACCTTCTCTTTTTTTTCATAACTATCTCCTAGACTATAACCGAAATTCTAATGACACACCTTAACTAAACTAAGGTTCTATTACCCCCTAAATTATTATTTTTTTGGGTAATTTTGTACATCATTTGGCTTATGTGGCACACTTCGTGACTCCACATAGTTATGGTGCGTGGGAGATGTTTAGATGTCACGTAAGCCAAAAAAGTGTATAAAATTATTTAAAAAATAGGTTTGAGGGTAATAGGATCTTAGTTTAATTAAAGCGTGTCTCTGAGATTTTGATCATAGTTTAGGAGGTACTTATGCCTTATCCCAAAAAAAAAAAAAGTTATTTTGTAAACATAGAAAGGAATATGATAACTCATCATTACACAAATAATTGAGGAATGAAATTCCAATATTGATATCAAACATAAAAATTATGGTATCGATACACAACAACACACTCTAAAAAATAAGATAAAGAAAAATAAACTACACTACATATATATGAACATAATAATGTAATACAATTATTTATAACAAATTAACAATAATAGAAAAAATTATGGCAAAAAAAATAAGATGATAACTTGAAAGTTATAAAAAAAATATTAAAAAGTCATCTAATAAGACGCTAACAACATGATATTTTTGTCATTAAGAGCCTGTTTGACATTGCTGCTAAAAACTACTTATTTTTAAAATAATTTTTTTTTAAAAAAATGCTTTTGAAAAAAAAGAACAATTTGTATTTGGTTAATTCATTTGAAAATTATTTTTGATAAGCAAATTGTGTTTGGATAATCTCTTTTAAAAAGTACTTTTGCAAGTCAAATTACGAAAAAGGACAAATATCAATACACATTTAATATTAAGATTATTTATAGAAAAAAATTATTTTAAGTATCTATTATAAACTTTTAATTAAATTTTTATTAAATTAAAATGTAGATATTCAAATTTTCAATCAATATTTCACATAGATTATTAAAAAAATTAATATTGATATAACGGAAAAGGGTAAAAAATATCCTATATTATTTGAAAAGGTTTAAAAATACCCTTCATCCACCTATTGTGCTAAAAATATCCATCAGTCAACCTTTTTGGTCCACAATTACCCTTTAAACTAACAACCTTTTATTTTTTAAATTATTATTATTATTAATTATTAAATGGCGTCTTTCTATGGGATAAAGTTAAATTCCAACCCACCAAACTTTCTCCTACCCACTCGGCCCATATTGACATCCCTTGACCCAAACCCAATTAAAAGACCCATCAAAAATAAAAAAAGACTGCCTCATACTTCCAACCAACCAAGTACAGAATAAAATAATTTTACATTTTATTTCTGAAACTATTATTATACTTTATACTTGGGACCAAACTACTCCTGGCTAAAAATGTCGAACAAACAACATTATTGGAGCTATATATGGATCATAGGCCCTGGCGAGAATGAGATAAGTTTGTCTCGTAAAATCAAATAAGAACAAGGCCAAATTGGAATTTAGACAATTCTTACCTTACAATTGCATCATTAATAATACTGGTTAAACTTATAAAATGCATAGTTAACACAGAAAAAGAAAAAGAACAACCAAATGCATTAAGCTTCCGCTATGCCCGGGATTCGTGGAAGGGCGATTGTTTCTCCTGGTAATGTGAATTAACCGAATTAATGATCAAGGATGAGGAATTTTGTTTCGAGAATCATCAAGTCGATTGATGAGGTAAAGTGCATTACTAGTAACTCTAGCAACATTTGTAATCTTTCGTTTCACATCAGACCTGAGTTTGCCATCAATTTCCTTGAATCCATCAAGACATGTATCTTCATTTGTCAAAGCAGCACTAACCCATGTCTCCAAATTGCTCATTTGCCACTTGAATGCATTTCCCCTGCGTAGATGTTTGAGTTCAGACAAACTCTTGCTCAGCTCCTCCATCGAGTCGCCCATCTGTTCGATACAATCACTCAATGCTCCTTTCTCTCTTTTGCTTTCCACTTTCACCTGAGATAGGAACCCAGACGCTTTGTGTGCTCGAGAAAGGGTGATTTTCACCGCGGCTTGAGCTAAATCCTGTGGGGTGTTAATAGCAGAGCCAGAGTAGGAAGAGAGTGTTCTGATGCAAATTGTCGGATAGCTGGCGTGCACGCAAGATGAGCGGACAATGTCACTAACAGAAGAAGAGGAAGATGTGGTTATTGATGAGATTAGATGGAGGAGAAAAAGAGGTAGAAGTAGAGTTTTCATCATTTTCTTAGCTTAATTACTAGAAGGATTTGATTTCTTGTGATGGTTTTAGTGAATGTATGTGTTATAGGCTGTTGGTAGGGGGCAATGAGAAGAGGTGTATTGTATTATGAGGGGACAAAAAACAGAGAGGGGGCAGGGTTAGCTGTGATTTCTTTAATTTTAGGGGTTGGTGAATTGATGAGCATGCATTTATATGCCTTCAAATTTTGGAGGAAAATGTTAGCTTGGCTTGTTTCCCATCCTCATTTTAGTCGTAAACGTCTTTAAAGATATTTATTAAGAGTGGGCAACTTTCATGTGAGATTCCACTCTTAATTAGACAATTATGGGAACACATTTACGTTTGAGGTATCACATAGTTGGGGGACCTTGACAGATAATGTCATAAAATGAGCAAGAAGTGAATGCACCGCCCCTCAAAGTGTGAAGTGTGACCCGTGGATGAAACTATTTTTTCCTAAATCAGAAATTTCAGATTCTAGCTATGGTATGAAAAAATCTATGATAAAAGGCATTACCTCCTAAATGGAGGCACTACCTGACGTGAATCTAGAATACTCGAACTCTAATATGAATATCGAACACACACCAGGAATGCAGTAAATTACTGTTCTCTCTTTTATCTATCCAGCAGTGGCAGGTTGGCACTTGTCTATTATTGGTTATTTATTATCTCTTTAGATGTACCAGCCAATTGGGAAAAAATGGGACAATGGAAAGAAAATAGGACAGCAATTATTTATCACGTAGGGTCCAAGCGTTAAGTTTATTTATTATTTTATATTTTAAGACGAACAATATTTAGTTAGATTTTGACTATTTAACTCCACAACTCACAAGGTGCAATGTTTGACATGGCTGCCAGGTGTCAATTGATCACATGGACGACAAGTTGCAAAAATTTATACTCTCTCTTTCAACATAAACACACACATAGTACTGTCTAATTTGTAACGATAAGTTTCTAGTATTTAAGCTATTTATATTTTGTTATACTTGGCATGATTGTATAAATATTTCTTCACATCATTAGTTCATACATCTTAGACCCTTGGTAATATCCATATTGATGAAGGGTATGGGTTTACCCTTGAAACGATAATAGTTGAATTTGTACTCGTGGTGTAAAAACACATGAGTTGAATTGGCCACATAATTAGAACAGTGGTTGAACTCTGACCAGATAGGTGGTGTGTGGCGCGAGGCCCATCGCGGGGAAGAGGGTCCACAACGCGGGGTCTATCTCAAACTCCTACTTCCTTGTTCGTGCATCACAAGTTCATCGCATAAAATTTTGATTTCAGAATCTCGAGAAAAAGGTGCGGCGTGGGGGCCATCGCGAGGCAAGCACCCCTGCGCTGCTGACTCTAATTCTGCAGTCTCTTTGGCTGGATCTTGATCTGGGATACTTCACTTTGCGTTCCAATCCATCTTTTGGGTCATTTCTTGTTGTTTTTGGCCTGAAATCAATATAATCATATCTATTAGCTGATTACAACAATTATACATAAAACACATAGATATTCATAAGTATATATTCAAAACTTAGCTAAATCATGAGTAAATTATTGTAATTGGATTCGTTATACAACCCATATTTTTGAAGGATGAGATCATAACTTAGAAATGAAAAGAAAAGAAAAATCAAAATTAATGGGAATATTTCAGGAACTTGTCCGGTTATAATAATAATAAAAAAACAATCATGTCACAACTGTTTTAGGGTGCAACATTCTTTGAAAAATCAATTAGAAGAGTTTGGCAGGAGGTATTAATTAGAATAGTTAACAAAGATAATATTATATTTTTACGTTTACTCGATGTCCTTGTGACTCTCTTATTCTTATTAGTTTTGATGGATATTATCTTTGTTAGCTATTTATTTCCCAACTATAGTTGCATGATGAGAATGTGAAAGCAAATGTTAGAAAATGAAAGGAATGGTACAAAATGTGATGGTCCATTTTATGTATATTGAATATGAAATCACAAATGAAAGTCTTTCCATTTTCACTTTATTTCCAAAAGGATTGGGCAGGACATGTGCAACAGTGCCTGAAATGGCCCCTCTTTCCCTCCCATAAATGTTCCTTTACATGAAAAAGTATTGCACCTGCCTAATGCCACCAATTTCATTTCCAGGCCAAAAATGTCAATATGTCATTTTCCGGAAAAAGGTCATATTTTTCTTTATATTCTTAGAAAAATAATTATATTTATTCTTTGTCATAATCTTTTTGATATATTTGCTTTTACCATTCAACTTTAAACACATATTTAAATTTGAGACGTTAACTCTCATGTTCCCACTCATATTGTATGACATGGTACCTACGTGGATATATTTTTATTTCTATTAAAATTTTCTCCCAATATAATTTCTTACCTAACTCATATATCCGACCCGACAAACTCAATTTCTAAATTAAAATTAGGCCTTGTTTATTTGCACTTAATGGAGGTATGAATCTGAATGGTTCAGACATTAGGCCATTAAGTGCGTTTGTTTTTTTTTACTGAAAAAATCTCTTAATGTGTCTGAAAGGGTCTGAATGAATCAAATATGTGACAGAGTCTTATTCTCCTTCAGACTCTTTTAAAGACATTTTTATTTTTCGGAAAAAATTATGCTCCATAAAAAAATCCAAGCATCTCTCACCCTCCAACTTTAGTTATCCAAATTATTTCCTTAACTTTTAATTTTTGTTCATGATGCTTGTTTATCAAGAATTGATAAAATTTATTGTAAAATTTTTATTTGATTAAAGTGTAAATTAACTTTATAAATATGTGTTGTTGAAACGGACTATGATGCCTTTATAAATTTATTTAAAATCTTTTGAATGTATCATATTCATTATTTATTGTAGAAAAAAGTACATGAGTTAACACATTATGGAACATAGAGATGTTTCATTTATTTATTGAAGATTAATTTGTGTTGATTTTTTTTCTTTAAAAAAAAGATTACTATATATTTTTTAAATATGTAATCCATGTAGTTCCATTTTATTTTTATCAAACTTAAAATATTTATTTATAATTCAAATATCTTAAGTTCCTTAACGTTTATCAAAGAATGATGTTTTTTCCTAATATTTTGTTAATGTAATATTTAACTATCATTTAATTTAAATATATTCAAGTGTTTAAAAACAAATCGTCTTATTCAGTGTTCAAATCCACGGACAAAATCTTTATTATTCAAATGTGCATTCAAATTCAGACGTCTTAATTTTAATGAAAATTGAGTTCATAGTCCGACAGTGGTTCCAGATGTCGAATGGTTACGAAAATAAATGAGTAATATTTTATCACTGTGAGTAATGACTGACAGGCTTTAATTCCTTTTTTTTTCTTAATTTCATATTTTCATTTGCGGAGCCAAGGTTAGGAGTTTGGGGGTTTTAAATCAATTTTATTTGGGGGTTCACATGTTAATATACATATATTTATTTAATTTTCTAATACATATATAGAGTCTACGAAAAAGCTAGTGAATTCGTCCGAACTCATGAACCCCCACCTAGCTCCGCTTCTGATTTCATTTGGTGATAGACTTTTGCAATGGAACTAGTAAAAATAGTCTTTGAAGATGACCAGAATTTCAAGGTTTGAGATGATGATAATTGTAAAATGTTTTGCTCTTCCAGTTCACCAAATGAACATGCTGATTTTGACATGGCTCTAATTAATTCTCATTTGAGAATTACTGTCCAACTGATACACAACAACAACTAATGACTGATGTTAATTACATGCAGAGCACATAGTAAATACTCCTTATGACTATATAAGCCAAATCATAAATAGCTCAGCAACTTTTATTGGTGCATTACCAGATCCAAATAACAACGACTTCATCTACCATGGAACCCTCTGGGACTATTAGAGCATTATTTCTTTGGTTAATCCGTTGAAGCTTATTGTAATATAGAAGAGATGATAATTATTAGGAAAAGTTCGACCAAAAAAAAAAAAAATTATTAGGAAAAGGGTTAGTTGGATCACATAGAAGAATTATAATGGGAGAAAACTTTAATAGGATAAAATATATCAATATAACATAATAAAAGTTAACATCTCAAGGACAAATATGTGCCCAAAGTTGGATGGTAAGGTTAAATATATTAAAAAAGTATGACGAATGATAAATATAACCCTTTTTCAAAAGTACAACAACCCTTTTCCGGTCATTTTATTACTATTCAAGATTTTGTAACCATCTATTAGAGGAAAAAAAGGAGAATTTCCCTTTTTTTGTTCATAAAAGATTAATAAGGTAATAGTTAGTACAATGTAATTAATCCAATGAATCATGGTTTGTTGTTAATTAGTTTAGATTAAGGAAGTCAAGGTAATTGACATTAGAGACGGCAATATCGCGGACCTGTCCCCACATAGCCAAATTTCATGCCTCGATCTCGTCATAATATCAGATGCATATTTGTTTTGCAGAACTTATTAATTTCCCCTCAAAGAGGGAGCTTATATCATGAGAAGGTACATAACACTATTTAGTTGGTGAATTTTGAGTAAAAAATGTCATGTATATAAGATGCTTAATTGGTATACTCTTTATAGGTAACACTTGCATCATGAGGTAATTAATGATGAGAATGTTTGAATATATCTAATTTGGTTGCTTCAGATGGATATTCACATATATACTGTTGGATTCAATTTTACTAATCAATATTTTCCGAAAACAAATCGAAGAAGATGAACAATTGCGGTAATTTGCAATATCAAGGGTGTGTTTGATATGAAGGAAAATATTTTTTAACTTGCACCAATGACTTTAAAATATCAAAAATATAATTTAAAGTTTGTTTATAAAAACACCTCAAAAAAGTTTTCGACTTGCACCAATAACTTTCAAATATCAAAAATAATGGTTTTCGAAAAAAAAAATCAATTTTTTTTTCGTAAATGACCGAAAAACATAAAATCAAGAAAAATATAAAAACACCTTAAAAAAATTTCGACTTGCACCAATGACTTTAAAATATCAAAAATAATTTAAAGTTTGTTTTTAAAAAAATATTTCCAATTTCAAATTTTTATTTTTTCACCCCACCCTCGAACCCCCTCCCCCAAAAAAAAATTAAGTTTTTTTTTAAAAAAATATTTTTAATTTCAAATTTTTATTTTTTTTACCCCATCTCATCCCTACTCCCCCTCCCGCGCCAGCCCCACCCCCAAAAAAATTTATTCAATTTTAATTCAAAAATCATTTTCTAATCTAGTAAAATTAAAAAATATTTTCTCAAAAGTATTTTTCATTCATAAATCAAACACTTAAAAATCTTTTCCGAAAAATATTTTCTATTCACCAACCAAACATAAAAAAATAAGTCAAAAATCTACTTATTTTTCGGGAAAATATTTTCTAGGAAAACATTTTCCTTCATACCAAACACACCCCAAGTGTTTACAAACGTTCTTCGCAATGTAACGTAGAGAAAATTTTCTTCTTAAAATTGCATTGTCAGGGATACCTGTTACTGCATTCCCAATAACAAAAAAACTATAGAAGCATATTGTTGAAAAAAAACACTTTTACCACTGATTTGCTTATAAAAGGCTGAATCCATCGGTAGCCCTCTAAAGTTGGCACCAATTTCACTTAGACACCTTAACTAAATTTTGTTCATTTTAGACACCTCATGTCATGGTCCACTATCATTTTGACACTTTTTTAATAATCAGTCAAATATATAAAGTGTTTGTAATACACTCGTCTATGACGTGTCAAAATGACGAATTAAATAAAGAGACGTGACATATATATAAAAAATAATTCTCAAATAATGATTTTTAGTACAAAAAAGAAGTGACCAATGAGTGAATGACATGTGAAATTTTTGCCCAAAAAACTTTAAAAATAAAATAACCCAACCCCACCCAAATCATCTTCTCCACCCCAACCCCTGCGTTTTCTCCACTCTTCCCCCACCCACCAACGTTTTCTCCACCTCTACCCACCCTAACCCCAACCCCTTCCCCACCTACATCATCTTCTAGAATAGAATAACAAACTCATACATACTACTACTCAAATCTAAGTTGAGATTATTCATGAATTCTTGACTTTCCATTTTTCTTCTTCTTTATGACAGCAGGGGCCTTCACATTGTCTTCTTTTAATTTTTATTATATCATTATATTATAAGTCCAATGGGTTCAAATTCTTTTTTTTTGTCTGTAGCATTATCAAATTTATTTCTCCATAAAAGGAGTTTAAGTTTTGGGAGATGATGGCTGAAAAATGAGGAAGAAGATGGAAAAAAATAAAATAAAAATGATTAAATGAGCCTTTCACGCGTTGGTAATGAGTGTATTACACTCACTATGACATGTCAGCAAAAAGTGTCAAAATAACATAGTGGGATATGACATGAGGTGTCTAAAATGAACAAAGCTTAGTTGAGGTGTCTAAGTGAAAATTGATGTCAATTTAAGGGGGTCACCGATGGGTTCCGCCTGAATTTATCAACTACTACCACTATCACAACTTTATTAGTAAAAATTAAAGAAATCCCACAGTCTAAGATCTAAATTACATCCTATCCCTAATAATTTTAATTTTACAAAAATCCCTTGAAAAGGGAGGCAGCCGGATACATAGCTATCATCCGGATACATTATATCTGATACATTATAAGCAGATAGTTGTTGCGCTAAAAAAGGAACAAATAATGTAAAATTGAATTTGTTATATTAATTTTCTTGATTAGCGCCTAACTGATCCTAATCAGTCCATATCCTAATAGGAAGGTTACAAATGTGACAGAATTGTTGTTGAACAATCAATTTCATTCTTGAATCTCAAAGGATCCATTTCAGTCGAGTTAGAGATCGATGAGGGAAGGAAAACCATTGAAATTCGATACATCGTGGAAGGTAATTAATCTCCGATGAAAATTAAGAACGACATGGGTGTTAGTCTATATTTAGAAGTGAAAAAAACGAGCCTGGATTTGCAATGTATCCATTATGTATTGATACAACGGATAAGATTGGTGGTGAGATACATAGCTTTGATGGAACATACAGAGAGATTACGTGTGTCGAAGGTACAACAAGGGATACAGAAGCTCTTGCAGTGGTTGAATCAAAACTTTGTGATTCATATTATATTCCAGAATTAGAAGTTACAAATTACATAATTGATTCAAACAGTATAAATGTGAAGACAGGTCAATTGTATAAGGATAAGGCAACACTGATAGATGTGATGGCGAAATATAAAATAAAGCACAATTTCAATTGCAATGTAAAAAGATCTGATAGACAAAGGTATGGGATTTTTTTGATCTGCATTGTGAATTAATGTGTTTGAATGTTAAGATCTATAAATGATGATACATTTAAATTTCTAATTTGTGTGATACATTAAAAATTTATGTGATGGATCTTTTGACTTTTGTATTGTTTTTGTTGATTATATGATACATGTAGTAATTTCCTAACAACTAAGTCGCATGTATAGTGTTACATTTTGTAACTTTGATGTGTGCGTAATATTCATTTATGGTAGTTAATATTAATGATACATTAATGTCTTAAAAAATGTAACTGTTATATGTATTAATATGATGGAAAAAAAATTGTACATTTATGTGTTGGTGTGCTTTTCGGATGAATATGGTTGGACCATGAAGGCTTCATGCAGGAAAAAAAATTGATGTTTTCAAAGTGAGATACTTCAATAGTCAACATACGTGTCCACAACGGAATAGGATACTAACCAAAGTCCAAGCAACAGTTAGGTTTGTTAGTGGTGTGACTGCTCCTAAATTGGGCAACCATAAATGAATTCATACTCCGAAAGATATAACTGATGATATTAGAGAATTCTATGGGGTTTAAATATCTTACCAGCAAACATGGCGTGCTAAGGAACGTGCACTAGAGATGCTAAGGGGTAAACCATCAGATGGATATAAACAGATACCGAGATACATATACATGTTGAATACTGTATATCCAAATTCATATATAAGGATGCACAAGTTGGTGGAAGATGAATTCATGTATCTGTTCATAGCCTTAAGACCATGATGAGGGGGTTCGATTACTACAGACCGATAGTTGTTGTTGATGGTGCACATCTTGGTGGAGCTTATAAAGGTACATTTTTATCAGCAAGCACACTTGATGGGGCAGGTATGTATTTTTTTTGTAATGGTGAGCCTGTTTAAAATGCATCTATATTGTAAATGTTATGTATCAAAAGAAATCATGTGTGCTGCTCTGTAATTAGGTTGCATATTGCCATTGACATATGGGGTTGTAGACACTGAAAATGACTGTTCGTGGACATGATTCTTCGAACAATTTAAAAATGCATTTGGGGATCGTGAAAACTGTGTGTTGTTTCTGATAGAAATGAGAGTATTATGAAGAGTGTAAGAATTGTATTCCCAAATGTACCTCATTATGCATGCATATGGCATCTTTGAAAGAATGTCTGTGGAAACTTCAAAAAGAGCAAAAACACCCTAAGTGATCAATTTTACTCTATGGCCAAGGCATACAGAAAGGAGGATTTCGATAAATTAATGGCTAAGGTAGATAAAGTTGATCACAGGGTTAAAAAGTACCTTGAGGATGCTGGGTATGAGAAGTGGTCGAGAGTTCATTCAATAGTAAATAGAGGTAGAATGATGACTTCGAACATAGCTGAATGTATCAATGGCTGTCTTGTTGAGGCGCGTCAGTTGTCTATATTAGAATTTTTGGAAGAGGTTAGAATTCTATTTGGTTCTTGGCATTGCAAAAACAGAAAAATAACATCTTATACAAAAGACACATTGGGGAGAAGATTTGAGGAGGTATTGATTCTAAACGCATCAAAATGTTCGAAGATGAAAGTATGTATCATGACACATAATTAGATATTTATGTATCTAATTTGGTGTATCATTTGGCTGTTTTGATCTGCATTGTTTTAAAATAAATTTATCGCTTACTTTTTAATGTCCGCAGGTTGTTCCATCATCTGAATTTATTTTCTCGATTTATGAAGCTGGAAGAAGATACATTGTTTGTCTTGAGAAGAAAAAATGTACTTGTTGCAGATTTCAACTAGATGAGATTCCTTGCACACACACAATTACTGTTTTAAAGGACAAGATTGTTACAGATATGCATCCTTATTGCTCTGATTACTACAAGCCTGATGCACTAGCAAAAACCTATGAGGTTCCAATGGTTCCAATAACAGATAAGGAAGATTGATCGGTTCCTAGCAATGTTGTAGATGAAACTGTGTGGCCACCTAGATACAAAAGAATGGCTGGACGACCAAGAAAAAGAAGAAAAAAAAATGCAGATGAAAAGATAAAAGTAAACACAAATTATTGTAGACGTTGTGGACAAGAAGGTCACAACAGAAGAACTTGTACTTTCTTCCTAAAAGAAAAGTGAAAACGTTATTTTTATAAAACATTCATGTTTTCTTGAATAATTTTTGACTTAATTGATTATCGCTTTTATATTTATCATAAATAAAGTTTACTGTTTATTTTGGTTATTTTGATTCAATATTTAAGAGTTTTGCTGTTTCATTTAAGAATATGTTATGATTTGTGTGTTTAATGTTATTTTGGTATAATATTTTATGACTTTTGCTGGTTCAATTCAAGAAATTGTTATGATTTGTGTGCAAATGTTATATCCGATATACAAATATTTATGTTCAATTGTACCATATACATTATGTGTAATGTATCATATACATTGTGTAATGTATCATATACATAATGATTTATGTATCATATACATTAAATCATAAATAACCTATCTATTATCGATGAGCTATTGTATTTGGATACTTATATGATACATAATTTATACAATTCATTAATTTTCTCACCAATGTATTTATTATAATAACTAAGAAAGATGTATCATATACATTATGTTTCGTGTATCATATAGATAATAACTATTGTATCATATACATTATAAAAAATTGTGTCATAAACCTTAAATCATATCTAACTTATACATTAATAATAGGATTTGAGTTAAAATTTACATTAAGACTTTTTAATAGATTTTTGTAGAATACATTGATGTTTCAGATTTATAATTTTCAATTCAATAATTTTTCCAATATAACCGTAATATACACTTCAATGTATTGTTGTTTTAAATGTTTTTGATACAATATATTGAATTGTTGTTGTTAGGAAAAAAAAGTTGAAAAGTTTGCTCAAATTTATGTGCATTTCTGATTGATGATGATTTAATAATACTGTTTAATTATTAGAATTTGTAAATTTAGACGAATATACATTCTGAGATTAAAGGAACAAAATATATTGATATTAAAAAGTCAGACAAAATAAGTTTTTAGAGAAACGCTCCAACACTTAAGTTAATGTATCTTGAAACAGTAAAAATAAAAAATAAACACTGTGTATCCACTGATACACAAAAACTACTCCAGATTAACTAACACATCATGGTCTGGTGGTGTGAAATGACCCCTAGGCTTTGATGGATCGTCATTATCACTAACATATCCAGCTTCGGCCTTTTCACTGTCGTATTTTCATAGCAATGCTACGTATCTTGACCAGAGATAATCAGATTGGAAATCATTAGATTGAATTGGAATTTCATTGCTAAGAAATTCAGCAAACGCGGACATAAACAAACCACAGTCCCTGTAAAAATGCAAAAGATACATTATACAAAATAAATTAAACATAAACTTTAAAACAAAATTTTATAAAACTTACAGTGTGTCGCTTCCTTGTTGAATATTCAACAAGAAAAGGGTGCTTTGGTTCCAATAGACTTCCAGTTTCCTTGTCCTTATAAGCATCAAGAGATGATCAATCAGTTCGCTCCGATTGCTCAAAAAACTCACTCTCCTGGAGGTAAGTAGGCAACATTAGAGATAATTTTTTAATGTCGCCCGAATAAATTTTCTCCTTAATTCAGATGTTGAGTCGTAGACACGTATTAGCCTTTTTTTTCAAAACAACAACAACTAATACCCAATGAAATTGTCCATCACAATTCATCGGAATGTAAACATCATCTGCTGAGTGCCACGGTAAATCAGTCAGAATCTCAAAATCATTAATGATGTTCATCAATGACCGCTCGAATCCAGATACAACAGACCCACGCGCCATGTGTTCCTGCGTACTAAGGTTGTCATCGGCAGGACTATAGTAATACCTCTCATGTATGTTATTGATGTATGTTTTGAATAAACAATTAACTGTGGTGTATCTGTATTGATCCTGGCTTCGCAGTTTTGATTTCTTCCGAAGATAGTAAAAGACTACATCGATGTGCTGCAAAATAAATTATTTAGTCAAAATGAACAGAATGTATGTTGTGATGTATCATATATGTTGTGTCTAGTTGGTGTAAACATAATTGTATATCAGATACATCTTGAAAAAATGTATCAGATACATCTTGAAAAAATGTATCAGATACATTATTATTCTTGAATTTACTATTATACCTCATCAGTCCAACATTTATTTGGCTGCGACATGGCATAGAACCATTTTTTATTCATTGAAAATGCAACAACGAAGTCCATCCGCTCAAATTCAAAAGATGCTGAATTACATCTGTATTTGTCCTCCTTTGATTTCCTATATGATTATTAAAACTCAATGCAGATTAAAAAAATAATGATCTAACACTGTTTGGATAAAGTGATATATAACTTACTTTTTATCATGTGTTTTAAGAAGGCCCTTTGATATCCACTGGTGGTACTGATAAAGTAAAATAGATGGAGGTTGGAAAATAATTCCACAACCTTCAAATGGGTGATTTGGACGAATGTCTAGCTTTGAATCAACTTTCTCTTTGCCTTTGTCACTGGACCCAAATTTAGTCAAGTATGGTGATTGAAAGATCTTTGATGGCAGTCTCAATCGTTGAACATGGGTCTTTGACACTTCATGCACCACTATTTCATTTAAGGTTGTATTCATGGGAAACTGATTGTCCGATCTCAAATCATGTGTATCGGTTACTTGTTGGGGAGTGACAACTTGTAGAGGTTGAACATCCATAGGAGCGCGAAGGCCATAAAGTGTATCTACTGCTTCTTGAGTACCAGATGATACTGAATTCGAATTTGTCGAATCCTATATTATTTGAAACAAGTATAATATAGATTAGATAAATGAATAAAAAATTGTAAAATGATATTATTGATTTACGCGGTAACCAATTGTAAGATTTACCGATTTATCAGATTTTATGACATTATCAGCATCATGTTCATCCAACATCACTTGATGAAATATTTTGGGGACTTCAACTGGTACATCTTCCTAAAACGGATGATGTATCTTAAAATGATTTATTGACAAATTAATGTATCATACATATACAAAATTGAACTTACATTATCTTGCTTATATACAGTTGCTTCATCATGGACATCTGTTGTGTGTGGAAGATCTGATACATCCTTCCTGCCTTCTTTGTCATTACATGTATCAGCATCCTATGTTTGCAATTTGAAAAATAGTAATTAGTTAATGTATCAGTAATATTTGAATGAATAATGTATCAGGTATTAACAGTAATATTTGACTAAATAATGTATGTTAGTAATATTTGACTGAGTTAATGTATCATTATTATTTGACTAAATTAGTGTATCATTAGTATTTGACAAAATAATGTATCAACATATACTGCATATTTAATCATGATTGTTATAAACTTACTTCTACAACCTTTGGTTCAGGGATAAGATTTTGTTCTTGAGCCTCAACAACATCTACCTTAATTGGATCATTGTTGGGAACGCATCACAATTGATGAACTCCGTTATTCAAACAGCTGGTGAGTGCTGGGTGGATGGACAAAGTGATCTTCTTGATTGAACTCTGGCATGGTAGATCTCTTAGATGTGCCAGAAATATTCTTCACGAACAAAAAATGTTACATATGAAAGAAAAAAATTGTTTTAACTTTAATTATTTTAGAAATAAACTACTACCTCTTCTTCTTGCTTGTGTGGATTCCGAACAACATTCATCAACTGATTGTGATTTAATTTGATTAAATCCTCTAAATGCTGAAATTTCTTGTCAACCTAAAATTATATATACAATATAAGTGAATATGTAATAACTGTGAATATACATATTAAAAACAAACCAAAACAATCACTTATATATTTCTTCAGGTATTTCTTAACTTGTTTAATCCCTGATCTGTCAGAAGGTTCTTTAGGATCAAGTGAAGGACATGAACATCAAGTACATTACCACTTGAAACTGAAATTGGATTTTTTTTTATTGCACAGCCGATTGTTCAGGTTGATTAACATTAATAACATCTGGTTTGGCTGGATGAACATTCTTTCTCCTCTTTGGAGGGGGTGTAGATGATGTAGTTGAAACGCGTCTTGATCTCCTTAAAAACTGATCTGTATGATTAGTAGAAAAGTCCTCAAATTCGGGAAGTTCTTGTGGTTGAACATGCTTGGTCTTAGCAGTTGAATTATGATGTTCACTATGAGAAGCATCAACATTACCAGGCAAATCAAGTGCTGCCATTTCATCTGAATTGCGTATCCAAATCAACATAATAAATAAGATTATGTAGCAATAACAACATAGTAAATAAGATTATGTAGCAATAACAACAAAATACATTAATATGACATGAAAATTGCTCACTATACACTGTCAAAACAAACATTATACCTGAGCGAAGATGTTAGACATAAACATGCCAAATTTTGATTTGACTCCTACAACACGCCAGTTGCATATCCTAGGTATATAACTGCCCACTTTGACTGCAATTTCATCACCGACTGCCGAGGCACATTCATATATCCAAACATTCAGGGGATATGGCGTGCCAGCTAATCGATACATCTTCTTTTCTTTGGTGAACTCTTGTCTTAGTGATTCCATCAATTTTGAGAACGCAATCTGTCCCATAGATACTGTTGATACCTTCCGTCTTCAACCATAAAGAAATAGTGGATAGGTATATTTACATCATCGAGTTGGGAAAAGACAAAAGTGTGAATGAAATATAGGATTGCCATTTCGACAACATCTTGATTATTCTCTCATTGACCCATCATAAATCTTTGAACTAAATGACCCTTGTTTACAATGTTTTTAGACTCAGAAAAATATCTTCGAATCAATCTGCTATGAGTGGAATCATGATATTTAAATTCATTAACATTCCTTGTGCATTTCAGGCCGGTAATGATGATAAATTCTTTGATAGTGAAATACAAAATATTCCCGCTAGCATGGCGAATATGGAGCTCATTTATATTATCCTTCTCCAGCTCAAGTAGTAACATACACTTTGTTATTTGCCTTTGGTAATTGCAATTAGGGATGTTGAGATATGGACCAAAAATTGTATTCTTAAATTGCTCAACACCCTCAACCCCTATAGACAACTTCAACTCTTCTGCAAAATTCATGTTGTATGTTGAACCAAACCTCAAGGAGTGCGTAGGAATTTGTTTTATCTTGTATTTCATAGACTATAATGAGACAAATGAACAACAATTAAAGCCATAAAAAATTATAAACATGATACATGCTGAATAATAGACAGTTGAACTTACAATGATTATTATGTTTGTATCTGATACATAATATTAACATTTGTGTCTAATACACACTATACCTTAATAATGTTATTTTTATATTATAGACAAGTCAGGATTGATACTTGAGTAAGCATTTTACAACACAATGTATGTCATTAGTTGAGAGTGATACATAATCCAGCCTGTTACAATTATATTTACAACTTGATACATTGAGAAGAAAAAATGACAAATTTTTGTATCAGTTAAATGAAAAGCTTGAGAACAACTAAACTATATATTTTTGTATCATGTATATGATATGTTAGTACTGATACATAGTTAAGTTCAATAAATGTATCATTCAAGTTTTGATACATTGAAAACTTACTGAAAATTGGGGTTTTATGTATCAAAAATTAAATTGCATAATGATACATTCCAATATGATAACATTAATCTATCAGTAGTGTATCATGAATTCAAATTAACAACTAAATCGAAGATTGAACAACAAAAAAATATGAAAATAGATCAGAACTCATTACCTTGGGTAGATTAGGACGGGAAATTGGAGATGATACTTTTCTACCCTTTTTTAGGGGGTTTTTCAACCTTCTTTTTTGAAGAAGAAGGCACATCCTTCCTGACCTTCTCGATACTTACATTGGCCATTAAAAGGGGATCATGCAATTTCTTTCGATCTATTCTCAGCCCAACCTACGTCTTCATGGTCATAAATACGATTAGTGTTAGATGACATAATCTGGGTAATACCTATACTGAAAGAAGGAGCATCATCCATAATGTATCAGAATTTTGAATCAACAAAAAAACCTATCAACTATGAGCAAAAGTAATGAAATTGAAATAATACCTAAAAGGAGTGAGAAATCGTTTGACTGGAGAGAGAAATATCTTAAAATTCAAATTCAAAATTAAAATGATAAAATCATGGGAGAGAAAATATGGCGTGATTTGAGGAGTGAAAAATGGGGGAGATAGATTGGATTAGGAGATGTGCAGTTATGTATCCGGGAGATGGGTTTAAAGGAGTAAAAAAATGGATTTATGAAATATTTAAAAAAAGTAAGGAAAAATGGAGAATAAGGTAAGTAAAATTGTGTAAATAAGTAATTTTTCCATTTTATTATGTACTAATAGTGTGTCATATGTGAAAATCTTTCACATACATAATAGATATGCAAGGTCGTTATGTTTTTCATTAGCCCTTCTCAATCCCCATACATATGATAATTGTTTTTTGTCAAAATCTACTAAGTTACCTTCATGTCCTGATAAGAATACCATTCCATTTCCCCTCTTCTCATTTTCAACAATTTCTCCCAATTCTCAAACCACTCCTTACACAACTCTACTCCATCATTTTCTCCTTCCTGATCACGATTACATTCTCCGCCCTCATCCTGATCGAATTATACACCGTGAGTTTCCCTTTTGTTCCTTCCTCATTATTGCCCAAATCCGCAAAAGAGGATTCATTTGAAGCAACTGACTTGACACTCTTTCTAACTGCGATAACAATAAAGTTATAACTTGTGATGTCTGCGGAGACGGAGATATGACATGGACAGAAATCTCTCTACGACGTGACAAAATTGAAAAGGTTTTGATTCTCCAACAGCTCATGACAACAACAATAACGGCTACCTATGTCGTCCAAACACTATTGACAACGACAGTAATGTTGGGTTTATGATCTTTTTTCCCTTCCTATGTGGAAAAATAAAAGTCTTATTAGGACCAACCTACTTTAGCCCATAAGCCTAATATTATGTGGCATATATAAGACTTATTTAGGTCTTATTTTCAGAAACACAAGAGAGAAAAATCAAGAGAAATCCGTTTTAGAGATTGAGAGAAAGAGAGAAAAATTCTGTTTTGCTTTAGGAAATTTTTTGCTCAGGCAGTCCGCTTCAGATAGCGTTGCCGCTTCGTTAACCGTTGGATCGTTCTCAAATTTGAACTGGGAGTTTTAAGCATCTGGTTCGTGTAATTCAACGGTGGAGATCGGATTTGGTTCTCTATAGCTTCTGATTTTGGGGTGTGAAGAGTAGCTTAGTTTTGGGTGAAATCTCTCCTTTAATTCTCTAGTTTTGGTGCAATCTTATTTTATTGTTGCTCGTTGTTTGGCGCTTGTTTTGTGTCCAATTTTGGAGAACAATTTTATAAATCTTGGTGTTTATAGTGGAGCTTTTGGTCTTGTGGTTTTTTCTCTTCACATCGAAGAGTTTTTCACGTAAATCGTTGTGTCTTGTGTGATTGGCTTATTCTTATCTTGTTGTTTTTGTTTAGTTGATATACTTGCTATCCATTCTTCGTATTGCTTGATTTGGTTTGTCTTCTCTTGGTTCAAATTGAAAGGGAAAGTTAGACTTGGGTATTATTCCGCTGTTATCTTGTCAGACATTCTTGTTAGTGCCTTGCCTTTCCCAACAGAGTGGTATCAGAGCATAGGTTATTGTTCATTATTAATTTGAATGATGGAGGCAAATATGAGCAAGATGGTTTGTTTGAATGACAGTAACTATCATACTTGGAGAGGCAAGATGAAAGATCTTCTATTTGTCAAGAAGATGCATTTACCTGTGTTCACTTCTGATAAACCCCAGTCCATGACAGATGAGGAATGGAAATTTGAGCACTTGCAGATTTGTGGCTATATTAGACAATGGGTTGAAGATAATGTTAGAAATCACATTGTGAATGAGACACATGCAAGAAGTTTGTGGGACAAGCTCGAGACACTTTATGCTTCGAAGACTGGCAACAATAAGTTGTTTCTATTGAAACAAATGATGAATATCAGGTATAAAGAGGGCACTCTTATTTCTGATCATATTAATTATTTTCAGGGTGTTCTTGACCAGCTATCTGGAATGAATGTAAAATTCGATGAAGAAATACAGGGACTATGTCTTCTTAATACTCTGCCAGACTCTTTTGAAACTCTTCGAGTTTCTTTGACTAATTCTACTCCCAGTGGTGTTGTGACCATGGAATATGCTAAGAGTGGTGTCTTGAATGAAGAGATGAGAAGAAGATCTCAAGGCTCATCTTCTTCTACTTCACACTCCGATGTTTTGGTTACTGAAGGTAGGGGGAGAAACAAGTTCAGAGTTCAGAATGACAGAGATAAAAGTAGAGGTAAGTCAAAATCTAAATACAAGAATGTTACATGTGACTATTGCCACAAAATAGGCATATCAAGAAATATTATTTTAAGTACAAGAGATATATGAGACAACAAAAGAAAGAAGGTGACAACGAAAATCGTGTTGCTGTTGTTGCTAATGATGATCTTTTTGTTCCTTGTGATGAAAATGCCGTCAATTTTGTTCGCGATGAGTCTAGCTGGTTTGTGGATTCTGGTGCTACTTCTCATGTCACACCCAGGAAGGAACTATTTTCTTCTTATACTCCAGGTAATTTTGGGATGTTGAAAATGGGTAATAATCATGAGGTTGCAGTTCTTGGTATTGGGACAGTTTGTTTGGAGAGTAATAATGGTTCCAAACTAGTTCTCAATAATGTCAAACATGCTCCAGATGTTCGCTTGAATTTGATTTCCGTGGGATACCTTGATGATGAGGGTTATGTTAATACCCTTGGTGCTGGCCAGTAGAAGCTTACTAGAGGTTCGATGGTTGTAGCCCGTGGTGACAAGTTGTCTAACTTGTACGTTTTTTAGGGCTTCATTTTTAGAGGCTCAGTTAATTTGATGGAGAATGATACTTCATCATTGTTATGGCACAGAAGACTGAGTCATATGAGCGAGAAGGGGATGAACAATTTAGCTAAGAAGAATTTTCTTTCTGGAGTGAAACAAGCAAAGTTGAACAAATGTGTTCATTGCTTAGCAGGTAAACATATGAGAGTTTCTTTTCAAAGTCATCCGCCTTCAAGAAAGCTTGATTTGCTGGAGTTGGTACATTCTGATTTGTGTGGTCCTTTTAAGGTAAGGTCTCATGGTGGTGCACTTTATTTTGTGACTTTTATTGATGATTATTCTCGCAAACTTTGGGTATTCTCTTTGAAGTCCAAGGATCAGGTACTTGATGTGTTCAAGGGTTTTCAGGCCTTGGTTGAGAGACAGACAGGGAAGAAATAGAAATGCATTCGTTCTGATAATGGTGGTGAGTATATTGGCCCTTTTGATAGATATTGCAGAGAGCAGGGTATTCGGCATCAGAAAACTCCTCCAAAGACTCCTCAACTAAATGGTTTGGCGGAGAGGATGAATATAACTCTTGTTGAGAGAGTTAGATGTATGCTTTCAGATGCAAAGCTGCCAGATTCCTTTTGGGCAGAAGCACTTAATACTGCTGCATATGTTATCAATTTATCACCTACTATTGCTTTGAATGGTGATGTCCCTGACAGAGTTTGGTCTGGTAAGAATGTTTCTTATGGTCATCTTAAAGTTTTTGGGTGTAAAGCCTTTGTGCACGTTCCTAAGGATGAGAGATCAAAGTTGGATGTTAAAACTAGGCAATGTATCTTTGTTGGTTATGGTCAAGATAAATTTGGCTATCGTTTCTTTGATCAAGTTGAGAAGAAACTTCTTAGAAGCCGTGATGTTGTGTTCTTTGAAGACCAAACAATTGAAGATCTTGACAAAATTGAAAAAGTTGATTTTCAGAGTAAGGACAGCCTAGTTGATGTTGATCCAGTGCCTTTGACTATTCCACCAGGTGAAAATCTTCAAAATGATGAAAATCAAGTTGATATTGAAGATGGTGATCATATTCATAATGACCAGTATGCCGCTGATGCTCCAGTGCAAAATGATGTGGTTGGTCAGCAACCAACTATTATTGATGCTCTAGAGAGTTCTCTCAGATGATCTACTAGAGAGAAAATACCTTCATCTCGTTATTCTTCCAATGAGTATGTACTCTTGACTGATGGGGGGGAACCAGAGAGTCTTGATGAGGCCATGGAAAGTGAAGAAAAAGAAAAGTGGTTTGATGCTATTGAGGATGAAATGAAATCTCTACATGATAATCATACCTTTGATTTGGTTATGTTACCTAAAGATCGAAAAACTTTGAAAAACAAGTGAGTTTTTAGGGTAAAACATGAAGATGGTAACCCAGTTCCACGGTACAAGGATAAATTAGTTGTGAAGGGTTTTAACCAGAAAAAGGGAATTGATTTTGATGAGATATTCTCTCCGGTTGTGAAGATGTCATCCATCCGTGTGGTTCTAGGCTTGGCTGCAAGTCTGGACTTGGAGGTTGAACAAATGGATGTTAAAACTGCTTTTCTCCATGGTGACTTGGATGAAGAAATTTATATGGAGCAGTCGGAAGACTTTGAAGTCAAGGGAAAAGAGAATTATGTTTGCAAATTGAAGAAGAGCTTGTATGGTTTAAAACAAGCTCCCAGGCAATGGTACAGGAAGTTTGGTTCTTTTATGAGTCAATAGGGCTTCAAGAAGACTTATTCAGACCATTGTGTTTTTGTGCAAGAATTCTCTGATGGTGACTTTATTATCGTTTTGTTTTATGTTGATGACATGCTTGTTGTTGGTCATAATGCTTGCAGGATTAAATAGTTGAAGCAAGAGTTGAATAAGTCTTTTGCATTGAAAGACTTGGGACCAGCAAGACAGATTCTTGGCATGCAGATTGTCCGTGATAGAGATGCCAATAAGTTGTGATTGTCACAAGGGAAGTATATTCAGAAAGTACTTCGTAGATTCAACATGGACAAAGCTAAGGTTGTCAATACACCTTTAGCTATGCACTTCAAATTGAGTACTAGACATTGTCCTTCCAGTGATGGTGAGAAGGAAGATATGAAGAAAGTTCCTTATGCTTCAGCTGTTGGTAGTTTGATGTATGCAATGGTGTGTACAAGACCAGATATTGCTCATGATGTTGGTATTGTTAGCCGTTTTCTTTCTAATCCGGGAAGAGAGCATTGGAATGCTGTAAAGTGGATTATGAGATATCTTTGTGGCACTTCTAGTTTGAGTTTGTGTTTTGGTACAGGGAAGCCTATTCTTTGTGGTTACACTGATTCAGACATGGCTGGTGATGTTGATACTCGTAAGTCTACTTCAGGCTACTTGATTACTTTTGCAGGGGGAGCTGTGTCTTGGCAATCTAGGTTGTAAAAATGTGTTGCTTTATCTACTACAGAGGCTGAGCTTATTGCTGCTGTTGAAGCTTGCAAAGAGTTGATCTGGATGAAGAGATTTTTGGGGGAACTTGGTTGTGCTCAAGAGAGGTATGTGCTTTATTGTGACAGTCAAAGTGCTATTCATCTTGGCAAGAATTCTACATTTCATGGTCGGTCTAAACACATTGATGTGAGGTATCATTAGATTCGAGATGTGTTGGATTCTAAGTTGCTTGAACTTGAAAAGATCCATACCAATGACAATGGCTCCGACATGATGACTAAAGCCTTGCCAAGAGGGAAGTTTGGGGATTGTTGCATGATCGCCGGGATGGCGGTCTCCTCCACATAGTTGTGAGGGAGAGAATTGTTGAGTTTAGGATCTTTTTTCCCTTCCTATGTGGATAAATAAAAGTCTTATTAGGATCAGTCCACTTTAGCAATAAGCCTAATATTATGTGGCATATATAAGACTTATTTAGGTCTTATTTTCAGAAACAGAAGAGAGAAAAATCAAGAGAAATCCGTTTTAGAGATTGAGAGAGAGAGAAAAATTCCGTTTTGCTTCAGGAAATTTTCTGCTCAGGAAGTCCGCTTCAGACAGAGTTTGCTGCTTTATTAACCGTTGGATCGTGCTCAAATTTGAACTAGGAGTTCACAGCAGCTGGTTCTTTCAATTCAACGGTAGAGATCGGATTTGGTTATCTGTAGCTTCTGATTTTGGGGTGTGAACAGTTGCTCATTTTTGGGTGAAATCTCTCCTTTAATTCTCTAGTTTTGGTGCAATCTTGTTTTGTTGTTCGTTGTTTGACGCTTGTTTTGTGGCCAATACTGGAGAACAATTTTGTAACTCTTGGTGTTTATAGTGGAGCTTTTGGTCCTGTGGTTTTTTACTCTTCACATCGAAGGGTTTTCCACGTAAATCGTTGTGTCTTGTGTGATTGGCTTATTCTTATCTTGTTGTTTTTGTTTGGTTGATATACTTGCTGTCCATTCTTCGTATTGCTTGATTTGGTTTGTCTTCTCTTGGTTCAAATTGAAAGGGAAAGTTAGACTTGAGTATTATTCCGCTGTTATCCTGTCGGGCATTCTTGTTAGTGCCTTGCCTTTCCCAACAAGTAAAGAATCCAAAGCTCAAGTAATCGAAAACAAGAGCTTCAACAGGATATTCGACAGATGTATTGTTTTCTTTTCCTAATTTTGTCAATGTTATATAAGGGATCGGATTAGGGTGATTGGGAGAGAGGATATTGAATTAGATGCTGGGAATCGTGAATGAAGATGGTAAGGTAAGATCCAAATTGGTATAGCATGTACCACAAAATGTATTTGAGGTTGAAAATGTTTGGTGCACGTAATGGCAGAACTCAATATTGAAATAGACCAATATGCCGACTACAATCACATGTTGAATGTAAGGCGTATGTGTGTATAGATGGAGCAGATAGTGTCGCCAAAAATAATTAAGAAATTTCGTCCATGATAGAATAGATCACATCAAACGACATGCAGCACAAGTTAGTGGTGAGAAATGTTTGAATATCTAATTTGGCTTCTTTAATTGGATATTCGCATATCTACTCTTGGATTTATTTAACTACTCCATTTCTTTAATATTTTCTAAAAAGTAGCCTATAAATAATTGTTACCATTACTAATATTGTAATAACCAAGATATATAGTACTGTACGTTGTAATATAATTCTAAGTAGGCGATGACAATATTTGATTATAGTTGAAAAAATAATATTTTAAAACGTCGTTAAGAGCTGAAGTACGAAATTATATTGTATTTATTTAGGCATACATTTATATAATGACATAGCCAGAAATTTCACGAAAAATATCTAAATTTGGATAGTAAATTAAAAAATTAAATCAACTCTATAGGGATATGATCTTGCATGCGCTGCATAGTTATGCATATCCACTTGCCACTGAGCTAATGCACACTTCACATTAAAGTTGTGCGCCTTTTAATATTTTATAGATTTTAAGCCGGCCACAATAAAGAAAAAACAAAATGTGGACGCAAAGAATCAAACTTGGGTGCCGTGTAAGTTTCATAAATATTGTTGCTACTGTGCTACGAGTCTCCATTGGATCTAATTAAGGGTGTTCAACGAAGATAGTACTGTTGTAGCTGGGCACTCGCTGACACGATTGTAGCTCCGTCCATGCATTTATAGGGTATGAAGAAAAATGTTTTCTTAATTATAAATAATCTAGAAAATAAATGGATTTTCTATTTATTTGGTAGATAAGAAAATTCTTATTCTAAAAACATTTATATAGTTTCTATATGGTAGTCCCTCTAATTTCTCTTCAGTAAAGGATGCCATTTAAGTCCCCCTCGAATACTGCAAGACTTGTTTATAACCTTGTTTCAGCTTTCTAGACTGAACCACAACTCTTCTTTCAATTTTTTTGAGCATTTTGCATATACAACAGTAACAAAAGAGCTACCACTGTTCTAATTCTTCTTGATCTTCATAGTAATGTGTTGTTCATGACCTTGAATAATGGAAATAATACATTTATCCCTCTAAAAATACCATTATAGCCATTGGATTTGATATCGTTATAGGCTTTAGTGACATTTTCAAAAAGCGTGGTAGCAATTTGTACTTCAATCATAATATCTTTCATTTTCAATAGTTAATTAAAAACCTGTACATTTTAACGCATAAAGATGAAGTTGCCAATTTTGATTCAACAATCTACAACAGCAACTAACCAAAATTCCTGAAAAGAACACGTTATAACATAAACAAAACAAACTCCATACGAAAGAAAGAGCAACCAATATTTCCATAAAACATCGAAAAAGGCTAAAATAATATTTACAATTTTGAATTTCAATACCGTTATTGCTTTCCCTACTAGCTACTTGGTTTTCAACTACAAAGCACTAACAGTATTTTTGTGGTTCCCTCTGTCCGTCCCACAATCTAACTATGCTGCCGTTAATTACCTTCATATCCTGGTAACAATACCATCCCCTTTCCCCATTTCTCAATTTCAACAATTTCTCCCAATTCTCAAACCACTCTACGCCGTGGTCGTCTTCTCCTTCCTGATCATCGCCGTTACATTCATCTCCATCCTCATCTTGCTTAAAATACACCGTCAGTTTCCCTTTTGTTCCTTCCTCTTTGACCGAAAAAGCATCATCGGACAACATCATATTATTACTAGCTGGCGTTGAAGAAGTTCTCTCTTTTGATAGTACTTGCGATGAAGATGCTGTTACCAACGTTGGCTCTGCCGTTGAAGAAGATGCTTTCATCTTCCAGAAGCTAACCGCAGCAGTAACAACAGCAATCCATGTCCAAACAATGTTGGCGACATCGAAGCTCCAGTAATTGAAAGCGAGAGCTTCAAGAGGAGATTCGAGTATTGCATTCATGTTTAGTTTGTGACAATTTTCTTTTTAATATGTGTCTTGTATTTTCTTTTCTCAATGCATAATGTATATAAAGGAATAGGATTAGGGAATTGAGAGAAGCATCTGAGATTAGATGCTGGGAATCGTGAACGAAGATGCTAAGGTAGATCCATATATTCCAATCATGTAATCATATTTGGTAGCACAAGTGGGAATATTATCTACACGTGCAAACACATTATTTTTATCATCTCTTTGCTTTAATATATAGTATTCATTTGTGCTAATTTATGTACACATTATTCTAAAAATAATTGAATCAAATTTTATTTGATTACTTCCCAACTATCATTGAATAAGACAATTGATTAGGGCTTTGAATGGGTAGACCACTTGTTAAGAGAGATATATGATGCCATGTCATTCATAATTGGGATTCATACCTAAATTTACTACGTAACAAAACAGTATTCTGATTATATTAGTGGATTGTTTTACTAAAAATAGTTATTCCATTTTAGTTGTTAATCTTACTAAATCAATTTTTTTTTTTATATTACCCTTGCAATTAATTCTTTTTGAAAGTGTTCACATTTATTTGTAAAATTTTCAAGAAGGTTTTTAAGGGATGAATCCGTAAAATTATCTTCTCATTTATAATTTCTTAATAGCAAAAATTGTGCATTATTATAGCAAACTATTAATTCTAAATAAATGTTATGACCATAGTTTCATTTAATTCCAATTCGCAACAAACTCTCTTGCCATTCACCTCTCTCCCTAAATCTCGCTCGTCACTCTCCCCGAATCTCGCTCGCCACTCTCCCTCACCTCTCTCACTCTATACGAACACAAATATATAAATTATGTTTGTGTTTGTATAAAGCGAGAGAGACTGTATATACAAATACAAATACATATCTATCCGTCCTATACACTTATAATTATACAAAACAAATCGTCCCTTGCCCCGTTCTCTTTTGCATTTCTCTCTCTCTCGCTTTTTACAAACACTAATTATACTAAATACAGTGTATAACTTTTATTTGTATAAAGCGCAAGTGAGATTTGATATACAAATACAAATATTTTAACTAGATTCAATTGTATACAAATTCAAATTTTATGCAGATATACAAATACAATCATTGATACATATACATAACAGTTACATATATACAATTATCTAATCGATATACATATACAATTCACCTCTCTCCACTCTCTGTCCTCTCTCGCTCGCCTCTCTCCTCTCTCTCCTAATCTCGTTCGCCACTCTAGCCTAACACAAAAAACATATACATATACAAACACAATTTTCATAGACACAGACGTCTGATTTATACAAATCGCCGCAATTTATACAAATCAGATGCCTGCGGTTTTATACAATTAGACGCTGCCTGAGATTTTATAAAATCAGATGCTCCATAACAAACTATATTTGCTATGGAGCGCAAATAGCAAAACTGTAGCTATAGAGCGCTAATATGATTTTTTTGTTTGTTGTTCCTAAAATTTACTCATCTTAATATGCATGTAAAAAGAGGAACACATCACTAGCCTTCAACAGCCCATTATCATAAAATTTTATCATCAAAGGGAAAATTTCATAAATAACTATTGTAGGAAACATAATAGGTTTCCTTAATTAGAGTTTGTCTATTTACACAACATAGTTATAATTTAAATAGCTAAAACGAATCTCGTTTCTATATTTCGACTGTTTATAATTAATTATGCAAAATGGTGTTTAAATTTAGTTAACTAAATATGCGGCTGTTTTTTATATAATTATGAAAAACGATCCCTTAATTAAAGGTAATTGAATCTTATTAGAATACCTTACCAAATAAGTCTTTTTCTTCAAGTAAAATCTCTCACATCCCCTTAAATCTCTCAACAAAATCAAAAATCAAAAATTTCAGATTCTCCTACCTAATCGTGTATACCCAAATCAATTTCAATTTCAAATTGAACGTCTTGTATTTCACTATATCAGTTTGAATTGTATAGTTATAAATAATAACAAAATATTGATTTTAAGCGTATTAACATGTATATGAAGTAGTTGATTGATTTGTATATTTTGATTATGAGTACTTCACGATTATGATGAAAACACATAGTAGTTTGTGCGTAGTAATAATATGTGTATATAAGTAGTACAAATCTGCAGATTAAGTTTATTTTTTTATGTTTATGTTTTTGAACATATTGTATATTATACAGTTTATATACATTTTGTTGTATATTTTAAGACAACAAATATGTACATTTGAATAATATTCGTATTTGACTCATATCAATATGTATATGTCATGGATTGATTTGTATGTTAGATAATTTCTATATTTAATTTTGTATAATTGTTGACTTATACATTTGTGTCTTGAAATTATGTAATATATACTACTAAGGCATATAATACAATACAATTAAATGCTTATATATAAATAACCTATTGAACTTAAATATACATATACAAATAAAGTTAAAGGAAAAAACAAAAATACCTCAACATCTTCATTCGCTCGTTGGTTATTAATTATGTAGTATATAGAGTTTTTGGCTGAAATCATCCCTGAACTAAGACTCAAATCTAATGTACATCCTTGTGTTATCTAAATGAACAAAATACATCTTTATACTATCCAAACAATTACAAAAATCATCCTTCAACCTATTTTTATCAAGAAACTAACTAAATAAATTAAAAAAATAATATTTTTTTTAATTTTTTTTTGATTAAATCTCAGCCATGACGAGAAGATCAAAGTTACCAAAAAGAAAAGAAAAGATATGAATAGAAAATGAATCTTTCATTTTCAGAATTTAAATTTTGTGTGTTAGTTTATATTTTTCTTGCATCATCAAGTCAATTCACTTGCAACAATACATAAGTATTTATACGCTATGCTCCGATGATCAGAAAGATTATGCAAAAAATTCATTTTAAATATATTACGTCCAGCTATTTAGAGTTTTTCTTAATAAATCAGTACGTATGTACGTTATATACAATATAATTCACATTTTATACAATGTACAGGAATGCGGAAAATTTAGTAAAATTAAGTGGCTGTTTGGTTATGAAAATAAAGTTAATAATTACTTTATTTGAATTTTTGAAATTTTTGAAATTTTTGAAATTTTTGAAATTTTTGAAATTTTTGAAATTGGAGTTGTGTTTGGCCATACTTTTTACAAAGAATATTTAGAATTTAGATATATTTTGTCTGAACATGATTTAAACACTCAATTTTTAAAAATTAGAAAAATCACCCAACTTGACAAACTTAACCATGTGTATATATATTCATTCGAGTTGGCACGTTTTATTTTGAATTTTTAGCTAAAATCATCTCTGAACTATGACTTAAACTTAAAGTACATCCGTGTGTTATATAAGTGAACAAAAAACATTCCTGCACTATCCAAAAAGTTGCAAGATTCATCCAAATATCTATTTTTTTCTAAGATTTGTTGCATCCTGATGGGGTCATTGTGAAACTTAGATCTAGTCTCCTTCTCTCCTTATTTGAATCAATAACTTTAGATTTGACAATGAAACCTGCATTTCCTTCAAAATCTTGAGTTAATCCCAATGAAAAAGGTGAACTTCCACCCGAGTTTGTTGCATGCAAATGTATACCTTTAGTGATTCTCTTCAATGAAAATTGTTCCTCCATGACTTGAGTGTATGAGATGATTATACTGAAGGAATCAAGGTTATGACTGGGTAAATATGAAACGATGGGGAAAATAAAAAAAGTTATGCAAATACAAATAGTTAAAAACTGAAGGAAGTTAAAAAATAAACTAATTGGAGGTTACTTGGAAAATCTTATGCACATTAGGAAGGTTGATTTAAATTTTTTAAATTTTGATTTTTCAATCGGTGGGGTGATTTATGGGGATTGAGAGATTTAAGGAGGAAATTAAGTGGGTGTGATAAAGAGAAATAGTGTGTAAATTTGTATAAGAGGAGAAAAGTGATTCTACACGTTTAGATACAAAAACATGGAACCCAGCTTAGCCATTTTTCTAAACAATAACCATTTTTCATAATTAATTTAAGCTATAGTTATGTAGCATAATTAATTATTAAATATTAGCTTAATTACGTAATTTTTCCATCATTAAACTACAAGCACCATATCATGACCCTAAATTTACAAGTCGTGATGGCACCTATGTTCCCAACCGATAGGTAAGCCAATCCAATAAGTTAACTAATTCAACTTAAACCGTGAAAAGGTAAGTAGCAAGCAATATCTTGAATACTAAGTCATTTATAATAAAATGCGGAAAAACTGAAATACCACCCCAAAATTTAGTGTCATAAGTACAAGAGCTTCTAAAAGTCAATACAAGTCTTTAACTATTTAACAATTCTATACATAAGAAATATCCTATCAGAATACCAACACAACCTAAAGAAATAGCGATAGATGAAGGTATGGGCCGCAGAATATCCAAGTGGCTCACCACAACTCCAAGATAATCCAAACTCAGACTCAAGCTCCAAGAAATGCACTCAAATTCGAAATACAATATGCACCACAAAAGAGTGCAGCAAGTGTAGTATGAGTACGAAACCACATGTACCCAGTATATCTCATAGACCGACAACGAAGAAGTAGTGACATGAGTATATAAGAAAATAATTCTTTAATTTTTACAAGTCCACATTATACTTATCAACTAAGTTTTCATCAATAGAGATAATCAAATGTCACGAAATGTCCAACCACAAAAAATACACATAATCAACAAGAATGAGGGATGTAATGAGAAGCAATGCAAGGTGACACCATGAAATGATATGCCTCAGATGCCAAGTACTCTCTCAACCGTATATACATGATACTCCTCGGAAATACATCGAGAGTTCATGACCCATGAGGGACTCGCGAGGTCCATATACCGACACAGACGATCTCCACGTGTCTGTGTGGACGATCTCAACGCACTATCATAAAATCAAACAATCCCCAGCACGGACGATCTCCACGTGCCCAACTTATAATCATAACCAATCACTCGCACGGACGATCTCCACGTGCCCAAATTATAATCATAACTTGATCTCAACACGGACGATCTCCACGTATTAGACCTTTACTCGTACTCAATCTCATGTCAATGCATGTGCACAATATGATATCAATAAAAAGAGGATGATGCAACATCTCAATAAATCAAATGTCTCTATAACATATAATCACCTCAATTATCACAATTATACGGGTTCAATAAAGAAACACAACCATACAAAAGAAATCAAGTCACTAAATACATCAGCTAATGCCTACATGCTTTGACATTCTCAAATTACAATCTATTATATTATAGTAATAAACTTTCCCTTTAATAACACCGGTACTCGTACCAATGCCAGTCACACCATTGATACGAGACCCCCATCTTTCGCCCTTACCAATTGTCTATTTTATTTTTAATCTTTAATTAGGAAAACGTCCTTCAACGAAGTCTAAAAGTCTTAACATACCTTGGATGTCGAACACGTGTCACGAATCCTCAAGATTTTGTCTTTCCTTTTTGTAAAAGCTTCAAGGCGTTCACCATCTATCACATATACATTATTCATAAGTAAACGAGTTCATAGACACCTATATTTCTATAATTCTAGCCTAAATCCCAAAACTCGCCCTAAAGTTAAATCAAGACCCCAAGGGATAAAACTAATTTTTTATTAAAACTAAAGACCCCAAATTTATATCATATAAACGAATTATAGGAAGCAAAATTACAGGACCATTGTCTTATAAACATGCTGACACAAATGAAATTACACAAAATTAGTCACAATTGACATTAATCATGTAAAGTTTCAGATGCTAACTTTGTGATACCTTCAATAAGAGATGTACTATTATTTATTAGAATAAAATTACAATTAGACGGAAGGAAGTTGCCATTTCTTTCTTATATTATACATATCTACTCCATTAGTACAAAAGTAATCCTTGGATATGAAATCAATCTACAAATTGACCTGGAGAACCCCACAAAAGTATTTCAAGACACAAAAATATACCAAGGGTTTAAATAAGTGATACAATGATCCTGAAGCAAGGTAACAAATAGAATCTTCACCTATTCACTACGCAACACTACGAATTTCACTAAGCTATCCTTAATTCCTAATGATGGACTAATCCTATTTTTTTTGGTCATCACCTACTCATTAATTTATTCCAACCTAATGAAACCCAAAGCTAAAACCCGTAAATTGGTTCCTAGGGCCTAATGATATCACATCACCACATTACTACTGCTATAAATAATTAACACTATAAATATGATAACTAAAAGAATCAAACCTTGGTCTTATCCAGGGTTTCCTTGAAAGCTTTGATGTAAAAATTGCTTCGTAAGCTTTTGTGCCTCCTTTGCCCGACACTTGTGATAATATGACAAACCCTTCCCACTTAATTTCATTATGGTACACGAGTTACATATTTAGGGCACTAAAGATTTATTAACTTGGCCCATTAACCACCAACTAAATTAATTAATTAAAATTTTACCCACTAATTAAATAACTATAGTTAAACAAATAATTCAAAATTTCGATTTAATATTTATAGAAAAAGCCTTTTATGATAGAAAGAGGTCTAGTGCTCAAAATGACCTAGCGGATCGTTACACACCATTACGTAGTATATAAATATTACATAACAATATATAACATATGTATATGCATTTCATAGACATTATTATACAATATTTATACATTGTTATATAAATCTATATGTAATGTATCTATATGGTATAAATAATGAATATTTAACATATATGATGTGTATATATATATATATACACACACATTAGTTTCACGGTACGTGCGTTGCACGTGTGTATCATATATATAATATACGATGTTGTAGAATAGAATTAATATTACTAAATTAAAGCTTTTAGTAAATAATTATAATTGAAAGAACATAGAACAAGTGCTTTTTAACGATTAATACATATTTTCATAGAGTTACTTGTATTTTGAGATCAAAATGACCAGATATCATTGAAACATTTCAAAATACATTCAAAGTTTAAGTATGAGGAGAAAGTGACATTTTTTAGTAGTATTATTTTTTACGTCACTCAATTTTGTAAACAAATCTAACCAACAAAATAGAAAAAACATATCAATACAAACAATGTCACCAATAGTCTTTCCTCTTGAGGTTATGAACATAAATGATGGACACCATTTAAGTACGATTTTTCTCTTAAATATTCATACTTGAAATTTAGTATGTGCATGACACTAAGAAGGATCACCATAAATAATTTAATATTTTATCTTTATATGTAATATATCTTTTACAAAATTTTATATAGCTAGCAAGGAGTGTATCTTGTGACATAACATTTTCTCAAATTAAAATGATCCCAAAATAACAGGAAATTCATTCTTATTAAATTTCATACTCAATATAAATATAAAAAAGGAAAACAATATCGAACAATACATATAGCCATTGAAGAAGGAAGACAAAAATATATGTTCATGCTATATTCACTCTAATGTTTCAATTGATTGAAATCTCTTGCCACCAACACTTTACTTTCTCCATTTATTTTTACTTACATATCTATTTAAAAGATAATTATTATCAAGACTATATTATCATATAATAAGTAATAGGAAAAATCTATTTTTGAAATAGTGGATTTAACATCACTAATAATTCAATGGACTATGTTGATGCCCATTGTTTTAGAAAAATTAGGAAGAAACTCCTTTGTTTGAGGGTGAAAGAATTAAAAATGAAAAAACAAAGAAGAAATATCTTACCCAAATCATGTCCTTTTTTTCATATTTGTTTAATATTATACACTCTCCCACAACTTCTCGTCACTGTTAACTCATGAAAATCGTCAGAAAGAAATACGAGTGAATTAATATATGATTTGCTACAATTTGTTCACCAACTCTTTATTATGTGGTACTTCGAATTTCTTTGAATTTCGAACTTAATCAACTGTTACAAATAACACTTAAGATTTTTTAAGAAGAAAAAGGGTAGAAAACTTAAAATAATCTTAGTTTAAAAGTGAGAGGAAATTCCTCTATTTATAACAAGTAGTAGTATAAATAGGTGTTAATTGTGCCTTATCAGAAATGTCACAACCTTTTGAAAAAAGTCACTACTTATCGGAAAAGTCACAAGCCTTTAGAAAAGTCACAAGCCTTTAGAAAAGTCACAACTCATCGAAAATGTCACAACACGTCAAAAAAGTCACAACCATTTGGAAAAGTCACAACCCTTTAATGTGAAAACCTATCTACTTTTAATATAATATAATTAATTAAATTAATAAATAAAATAAATTGAGTATTTTTAATTGGGGGTAATATAATAATTCAACATTCAAGTTTGGAAGTTCATGCTTTTAAGGTAGTATAGATAGATAGATATAGATAGAATGTTATACAATATTTATACATTGTTATATAATGTATAAGTGATGTATATATATTATATAAATATTTTCATAATTGTATTATATGATGTGTAACTATGCATAATAATGTAGATACACCTCTTGTACACATTATTAAAACATTGTTCAATTAACGGTAAACATCCATTTAACACCATAATCACTACACACTAAAAAAGAAATAAAAAAAATGAAGAGTGATCACTCATGAGTTTACAGATCATTTGGCTCCATTTTCATAGATATTGAATTTCCTCATTGCATAAATAGATAGTGATTTTTGTATTCTATTTGATTTCAGGCAAAGATCTACAGAAGCCACAAAAATTAGAGAGAAGCATCTGAGATTAGATGCTGGGAATCGTAAGCGAAGATGCTAAGACAGATCCATATTCCAATTATATATACTACGTCTCATTTTATATGATTTACTTTTCTTTTTAATCAATCTCAAAAAAATGATACATTTCTATATTAAGTGACAATTTAACTTTAAAATACTCATTTTACCTTTAATGAAATCAGTTTTAGCCACATAAATATCTATAACTTACTTTAGACCATAAATTTTAAAAATCTTTCTTTCTTGTTTAAATTTCATATCAAGTTAAACTAACTTGTTTAAGTTATTTTTATATTTACCAAACATTTTCAAAAGTTAAAAACTGACTTGAAAATAAATTTGACCAACTATTAATTCAATCCAAACACCCTCGTAGTCTAGTACTTTACAACATCATAGTTGGTAGCACAAGTGGGCATATTTGGCCACACGTGCAAGGGCAACAACTTTCCGTTAATGAAAAAGAAGTTTACTTCTCGTCTAACCACTTTTATCGTTCACTATATCAAAAATAAAATTTTCCTTTTATGATCTCTTCACTCTAGTATATATCCGTTTGTGTTGATACATTGTTCTAGAAAAAAATGTCATATTTTTACAAATAAAAATAATTTAATTTTAATTTTTTTCTTTTATACTTAATAAAATGATTTATAATCTTACAAATTAAATAGTAAATATTTTTTTTGTTTAAAAAGGAATGACTTAGTTTGATTTGACGCAAAGTTTAAGAAATAAAGAAGATTTTTTAATCTTGTGATCATAAATTAAAGTTATGTCAAATATATCAAAATGACCTTTAATCTTATTGTCTTAAAGAGGTCACTTGAAAAACCAAAATTAAAATGTTGCCAAAAAATTAGGAAATGAGTCATTCTTTTTTAGTCAATTCCCTAAATGGTCACTCAAAATTAGGAAATTGCCTTCAAATATCATTTTTGTTTCATTATAGAACCAAAATATCACTCAAATATCACTATTTTCCTCTAAATATACTTAACACTTCAAAAACCTCATTCTCTCCTAGTTGACATGCCATATCATTACAACTTCATTTTTTTTAATAATAGACTTATTTAATTCATCAAACTTATTTAACTAAAATAATAATCGTATAATTTTTTTAAAAAAATGTATTAGTTTATTAAAAAAGATTTTTTCATACTTAAGAATCTTTTATCATAATTAATCTTTTTATTTTTTTATACTATGAGGATAACTTTTTAAAACTTACTTAATGTCATCAATTTTGAATACTTATAAACACATGTATTCAAAAAATATTGATATACAAATCACTCTTGAACGTCAAGTTACATTGAACAATCATTTATTGTATAATGAATTATTAATGAGCATATTAATCTTGTAATGTGTGCATTATTGAATTAAAACATGCAATTCAATTACTTTCTCTGTCCAATAATAGTTGTCCACTATTGACTTAACACACCCCTTAAGAAACAATAAATAATAGGGGTAGTAGTATTACTATATTAGTTTTTTACTTTATTAAATTTAATGCTTTGAGAAATGTGTTAGATGATAAATAGTTTTTAATAATAAGGGTAAAATAGACATAAAAGATAAATTATCTCTTGATTTTTTAAACTGACCAAATATTATTGGACAATTATTTTTAGTATATCGAATAATTATTGTTGGACAGAGAAAGTAATTATTACTTGCGTGTGAATTTAGAATGAGGTGAGAATATATATCGGTGTTTAATGGTAGAGAATCTTGTGTAAAGTTAGTTTGTTGCTGAACGGAGACATTGGTTAGAACCTAAAATTATCGGATATAACATGTTTACTGTGCTAAAGCATAAAAATCGTTATCTCTCCCAACTTCATCATTAATCACTCTTAATCATATTTTTCATCTTTTGTATGAAATTAACAAAAAGAAAGAGGAACACATCACCAGCCTTCTAAGGACTTGTTTGTATTAATTAAGATTAAGACGTCTGGATCTGAATGCACGTCTGAATGATTAAGATGTTGTCTCTTGATCTGAACACTAATGATTAAGATTGTTTGTTTTTTAGCATCTGAATGCACGTCTAAATTAATAATTAATTTTTTTGTGCATGTGTATAAATATTTAAGGCCTCTTGTTATAACTTGGTGTTAGAATACTAATTTTGCTGTGACATTCTTGACACAATTCCAAAAACATATAAGAATAAAAAAGGCAACCCAAACAAATGTCTAACCTCTTATTAACTACAACTAGTTCTTAGTTTTGTAAATAATAATATTACTATGTGAAGTTAAATGTTTAGTGTCTTTTGAGAATATAAACAAAAAAAACAAGTAGTATGTAAAAATAAAAAAGGCAACCGTAAATTAATAATATTTTTTTGTGCATGTATATAAATATTTAAGGCCTTTTGTTATAATTTGGTGTTAGACTACTAATTTTATTGAGACGTTCTTGGCACAATTCAAAAATTTGTAAAAATAAAAAAGACAACACAAACAAATGTCTAACCTTATTAACTAGAACAATTAGTTCTTAGTTTTATAAATAATAATATTACAATGTGAAGTTAAATGCTTAGTGCCTTTTGAGAATATAAACAAAAAACAAGTAGTATATAAAAATAAAAAAGACAACCCTAAATTAATAATATTTTTGTGCATGTGAGTAAATATTTAAGGCCTCTTGTTATAATTTGGTGTTAGACTTCTAATTTTATTGAGATGTTCTTGACACCACATTTTTTTTCGAAAAAAAAGAAGAAGAAAAACATTATACCTAAAATTTTTTAGCACATACTTTGTATCATTGAATAAGCACACACGAGACCTCTAATTTGATAAGCAAAATCTAAAACTGCAAGCAAAATTTTAGAGTTCTTGAGAAGCAAACAGTAATACCAAGAATATTTGGAAGATACAAATTAATAAATAAAGTACTTGTAAAAAGTTTTTTTGAAAACATACATGTTCAAGAGGAAAAAATCCAACACCATGAAAAGAGGCAATGCATATAAGAGAAACAATAACAATTTATACTGATAATGTGGGAGAGAGGGGCAACATATATAGGGAGAAAAAATAATGATGTTTACGGTTTACGGGGAAATAAATTAGCGTAGTCTGAATAGAAATAAGACTCTCTCATAGATTTGAGCGAATCAGATGCTTTCAAACTCATTAAGTGATTTTTTTTAAAAAACAAACGTACTTAATAACCCAATGTCTGAACCATTCAGATTCAAACCTATATTAAGTGCAAACAAATGAGGCCTAAGATCCATTATCATTATCATTAAACTACAAGCATCATTGTACACTATAAAAATATTATATAACAATATATATATATATATATATATATATATATAGTATAAATAATTTATAATCATGTATATATGATATATAATTGATTTTGTACTACTCGAACCGTGAGGACAAGGTTCTTATTAGGGCCGTAGGTATTGTTATGAATGGGCCTAGACCAAGATCAGTATTGACAAAACAGCCCAACACCAAATTAAGTGATTATGTGTGGAATTCGAGTTGATAAATAGGGGATTTGCAAGAGCAAAATAGCTCATGCAAACTGTTGAGTAAAAAGTCTGATTTCTCTCATCTCTAATCTACAGTTTGAACTTCTCATCTCCATTCTTATTTCTATCATTTAGTTACTTATAATTTCAATATTTCCATAATAAGCTTTAATCGTGTTTTAATTCTTATGATAGTCAAACCAATTATTTTAAACATGCTTGATTTGAAAAAATATCATTTTGAGATAAAAGTCTCAATATACCCGATATTCACATAGGCTATTAGTTCAAAATAGCTTTTTCCACGTGTCAAACGCTCTCAATCCATTCAATTCAATGATTCTCAAGGCTAATTACATATGTTGGGTCCATCTTAATAATCTACACTTTAGTCAAAATCAAAGTCTACCCAAAAAGTTAATTACTGGCTAACGTAGTCAACTAAAAATAAGTTACATAAGTGAATTACCCATGGACTACTCTCCCGTTCACTTTTATTTATCTATTATTTTAAAAATAATTTTTTTTTTTACTTATCACTTTTAATATATTAAAAAATTAAAGATAATCTTTTTTATATTTTATTCTTAGTATTAATTATTTATTTTTTAATCATTTCTCTAGACCTAATACTAAACATTAATTAATAGAAATAATGTGATAAAATAATTATGTCAATCATTATTTTCTTAATGAACCTGTCAAATATGATAAGTAAAAGTGAATTGATGGAGTAGAAAATTCAAATATTGTTGGGATTTCAAACTAGGGCTGTTCAAAACCGAACCGAAACCGATAACCCGAACCGAAAATCCAAATATTGTTATCGGATTTTCGGTTCTTAACGGTTTGAGGTTTTTTCTTAATGGGTTAACCGAAAATCCGATAGTAAATTAAATAATTATATTTATACCATTTTGTATATAAAGTCCTTGACTTAGAGTTTAGTTTCCTACTTTTATTTCTAGCTATCTCATAATCTTGGTTATTCTACAATGTAAAAGTGTTTGCTTTTGAGCAAGATGCAACTTGTGAACTCAGGTACACGATTCATTCAATTTGTCGCCTTGTTTCTAAGTGATTTTTTATTAATTTATTTTTGTGTCAAATCTTAACGGTTAAACCGATAACCGAACCGATAACGATCAATAACCGATAAGCCAATATCTTAATGGTTCTATAACGGTTTTGCATCTCTACAAACCGATAACCAATAAGTCAAACCGATATACTTCAAAATCGAACCGAACCGAACCGACCGATACACAATCCTATTTCAAACCATGCTACTTTCCTCGCTTGATTTCTATTAATATTTTTTTTTTTGTAATCTAGAAAACGTGTGTTTAACTCTAAAAAAGTTCTCATTAGATAGACTATAAAATAAAGTGAGGAAATAAAAAGACTATTTATAAACAAAATTCAATCTTAACATAATTTACCAAGTCAAATCATAATTTAGGTATAATTTGACAACTTAGGACTTAATTCAAACTTGCAACACTTGTAAATGCATGATTTTAATTTTAAAAAATCTAAGGAAAATTACGCGAAGACTCAAGGTAATTACTCTTCAAAAAGGATGAAATCCCAAAACTTGAAAAAGAAATCTAATTCTGGAAAAAAATGTTACCTTAAATTCTATGGTTTATCGCAATTGCAACCCCAACCCCTTATGGCGTTGGCTATGCACACTTTCCTTCTCTATCGCAATCCAAATCTGTGATGGTGCTGACCAATTTTTGGTGGTTTCCTAAGGAACCACTCTCATGAATAGCTATCGCAATCATGTTTAAGTGGTCACACTTACCTTAATCGCGGTCAAGGTATGAACCCAAACCATCGTAATTGCGCATGATGCACAAGATGTGAACAAAAATATGTACCATCCAATTTGGTTCAAACTAGTTTGGATTTCACCATAGGCCCTTCGATTTAACCCAAACCATCCCAACAAGTCCCAAATTAATAAAAATAACTTGTACAAACTCTCAATACATATATTAGTAAATTGTCAAAAATTGAGGGGTTGAATTGTTACATAAAGTATCCCAGATAAATTGAGATAGAAGGAATAGATAATGATTATGACATTTCTGATTCATTAGCACAAATATTAGCGTCAAGAAATAAATATTTTCATTATTAATTTGCCTACAAAGTTAAATGTTTTATTTTATCAAGATAATCAAGATATGAAGTTAATATATGTTTTAGAAAATCGAATATATATGTATATATAACTTAACCTAATAATTATCGTAACGTATAGAGGGCGGATGTACCTAGGAAGGGATGTCACGAAAATCGCATGCTTCAACAGGTTAACGTAGGTAGGATTTGAATCATTCGAAAGAGGCACAATAGGAGTTGTTCCAATACTCCTTTTTAAAAAATTTCTTTATATTAATCCTCGTTTTGTTTCTATTATTATACCTTATTTTTATGAGCAATTTTTTTCAATAAATAATTTAAATTACTTTTAGTTAACATATAGCTTTTCTTTATTTGATGACACAATATTGATTTATATTGGAGTATAATTTGCGCAGTATAGACTTTTGAAAAAAATTATTAGCTTGCTTGATTAATAGACAGTTTAAGTTAATATAATTCTCAAAAAATTAAAATTTGGAGTCACTGCTTTGCAAAGAATGGCCATAGAAATTGACATTTAAGATTGAAAAAATAACTCAAAAATATTGAAGGTAAAAATTTAGCTAGTAAAACAAAGACTATATAATAATAAGCTACTTTTAAAGAGAATTATCTAAATGAAAGTGCACTTTCGTGATATTTTTTTCTAGTTTCTTTCTAAAATAAAGTGAAAAAACAAAACTTAAATACCAAACTTGTACCTATCAAATTGCAAGGAAATCGATCTTAGGCCTAATTCAACCCTCAGAGCTAGCTCACAAGGAGAGGGTTGTTCAAATCCATATAAGAAAACCACTCCTCCTTTTTTTCATTCGATGTGAGACTTTTCATTAATTAGGATGGATCCTCCGATTCTGATACAATGTAAAAAAACATGAATTTTGAATCTAACTCATACCCTCAAAAATTAGCTCATGAAGAGAGGATATTGTTCAACTCCATACAAGGAGAACACATAAATTAGCCAAAAATGGACCGAACCAATCCATCATTCATATTGAGTGTTTGTGGTTGGTAGCTATACTCATATATACTTAAAGTAGAGTAGTATCTACTTCTTCAAATTTTGGATTCGTCTTTAATCAAGTAAGTAGTTTATTACAATAAATAAAGAATATATATTATATTTAGTGATAATAATAAGAGAAAATTATAGAAATAGCAAACATAAAAATCATATTAGCGCTTTATAGCTACAATTTTGCTATTGCGCTTCATAACCAAATTATGTTTGCTATGGAGCATCTGATTTGTATAAATCGCGGCGATTTGTATAAAAATTGTGGCGATTTGTATGAAAATTGCATCTGTATAAGTATATGTTCTCTGTGTTAGGCCAGAGTAGCGAGCGAAATTGGGAGAGAGAGGAGAGAGGCGAGCGAGAGAAGGCAGAGAGTGGAGAGAGGTGAATTGTATATGTATATCGGTTAGATAATTGTATAAATGTAACTACTATGTATATGTATCAATGATTGTGTTTGTATATCTGCATAAATTTTGAATTCGTATACAATTGAATCGAGTTAAAACATTTGTATTTGTATATCAAATCTCTCTCTCGCTTTATACAAACACAAATTATACATTGTATTTTGTATAGTTTGTGTTTGTATAAAGCGAGGGAGAGAGAAAGGAAAAAGAGAACTGGGCAGTGGAAGATTTGTATTTGTATAATTACAAGTGTATAGGACAGAAAGATATGTATTTGTATTTGTATATACAATCTCTCTCGCTTTATACAAACACAAACACAAACACAAATTATACATGTGTACATGTTTGTATAAAGTGAGAGAGGCGAGCGAGAGAGGGCTGAAAAAGAGGAGAGTGACGAGCGAGATTCTAAAAAGAGGGGAGAGAGGCGAATGACAAGAAGTTTGCTGCGAATTGGAATTAAATGAAACTATAGCTATAACATTTATTTTGACTTAATAGTTTGCTATAATGCACAATTTTCCCTAATAATAAATATAAATATTTATAACCAACACTTTATAGCAATGCCACTAAAAATTTTAGCGATTCTGGACGCAATAACATTAACTCAATTACTGCTAAATATTTTTACGGCAATAAACATAACCGCCAAAATGAAAATATCTTGCCACTAAATATATTGGAGTAGGTGAGAACAAAATATTTGGGTTATTAAAGTAACATGGGATCCATTTCAGAGTTCACACAGGAACTTTTAGGCGAATAATACTAAAAAAAATTAGGTGACTGCCATCTGGGACTTGTATTAATGTAATGTAATTATTCATATGTCAATGGAGGAGTAGACTAATGTCTAATTAGCTAGTCTTATCAACTAACACTAATGAAACAGTTTTCTTATATTGAAAATAAATATACATTTTGACCATTTAGTTAACTAGCTAGTTTTAACAACCAATTAACACTTGTATGAAGCAGTCTTCTTTTTGAATATAAATATACATTTGACCATTTTATCTTAATTATAAGTAGTTGCATGTGTGTTCATGGTCATTGTTCAGCCAATAGTCTTATTCTTCTTCTATCTTGACAATTAAACGAGTCAATTGTTTCAATAATTTTCAAAATCCTGCACTAGTATTTTCATACGTTGCGTGGATTTTGGGGTAGTTACACATAATATATTAAGAACATGTCCAACAAATCAACATGGATTATGGTGCAGTGGTGGAACTGCTTCTTCCTTAATTAGAGGTCCCGAGTTCGAGCCTTAGTTATGAAGAAAATCTTGTTGGGAGCATCACTTCCAAATAGGCTTGCAGTGCCCGATTCCAATATAATCGGGACACCAATGAAGACTCTGAACACCAGGTGGGAAAAAAAACATGTCCAACAATATTTTTCATTCCAACTCACTAATTTGGACTCTTTATATAATGCAATTATATAATATTAATTGTATTAACTGTTACATTTAACCTCCTATGACCTTGCCACTTCAAGTTTGACATCTTTTAGCTAGTTAGGTTATAACTTATAATCTATAATTAATTAGCAGTTAACGAAGGGGGTCCTTGAGGGTAACACCATCATATAGTATTCTTTAAAAGATAATTTTCTACTAACTCTGCAGCTTCTTTATTATTTGGCTGAATACATCAATAACTTTGAGAAATTTTCAGCAAACATTATTTAGATACGTGAACTAGAATAGACCACATAATATAGTGTATTCATTAGACACTTTCAACTCAAATTTTGAAAAAAATATTTGTGCATATATTCAAATGCAAATATGCTCGTTATGTAAATAAGTTAATAATTTAAAGTAAGTCACATTCTATAATAATACGCATTAGTCTCAAATCTCGATAAGCCGTAAAACTCAGGTCTGATCCAATTTGAGCAGAGGTATATAATTTAAGGAGGTGATATATATTATGTGTCATGACTTGTCTACGCAATGGACCTCTAAAAACATGCGCAAAAACTATTCCAAAATTTGATCTGGAAGTGTCTTATAAGAACACTTAATCGTGTATCCAGAAGCTCAAATCAATCATAGTTTGAATATCTAAATAAAATTTATTGGCAATTGAAAATATTACAGATACATTTAGCCTTATTATTTTAAGTTGAGTTTGTACTATGCAGTACCAAGTCGAACGATTCTTTGACTTCAACCTCTAAGTCAAAGTGTTTAGATTGAACCATTCGAATAGAGGTCATGGTCGAAATTTCATTTTCTACGTTCACATCTAATATCGAATTTTTGGGTATTATATTACAAGTTTGTAATTTAATATTGCATAACATGGAATGGGTAAAATAAAGGTCCTTAGTAATGAATTGAGACATTTATTGGGAAAAAAATGTCTCAATTAGACTTTGATTAGATTATTTCAGACTTACTAGTCCCGTAAGATTTGTAGGTCCTTTCCATAGTCCAATTTATTACGTCAAAGTCATGTTTTAAATCAGAGGTAACAGTTGAAAAAAGGAATTAGTAAAAATTTGTAACTTACAATACAATGCAGAATGCACACGTGTAATGATCTAATTCTTAATTTTACGTAGAGTTGACAATTAGATGAGTTGGATCAAATTTGGACAGATCATAATGGATAAAAATAGTAACAAATGGAACAAGATCTAACCCAATCCAAATTTGATTTGGGTCAAAACGGATTGTGTTAAAATGAGTTGAGTAATGGATTTTAGAACGGATCAAGACCCAACTCAACCCATTTTTACTATGTTTTAATTTCTTATTTGTTCTTTTACAATATTTTAATAGCTAATAAAATTATTTTTTCTTTATTATGACTATATATAACATATCAATTTTTTAAAAATAAAATTAAAAATATTTTGACAAAATTTCTCTTAAGTCAATTTCGGTTACATGTCAATCTAGTTTTCCATGAATTGAAATGAGTTGGGTTGAAATGGGCTAAACTGATAAATAGACGGGCCAATAATCTACCCAAACTTAAACGGATTGAATTTAATTTTGCCGCCCTGTAACACCCCGACTTTTTGGAACTCTAATTTAACTCGTACCTTCTTGGAAAAACAAAGAGGGTGAGTAATAAATTAAGAATGATGTGGTATGTCATATTTTAAGTGTTCAAGGGTTGTATCTCAAGTTTTTAAGTTAGGTAAGTTGCAAAATAAAAGTTGGCGAAAGTTATCGTAAGTTCCTTTTAAAATATTTCTCTGAAATTTAGGTCAAATGTATCGGAGGTTTACTCCCAATCTATAAAGAGTTATGGGGCCTACAACCCAGCAAATCGAAGGTCTACGAGTCTAGTTTCCAACGCATTAAACCGTTCGTTCATACGACTTCAAAATAGAGAGATATTCACGTTTTCGTGAGACTGCGCAAGCAGGCACGTGAGGTGGGTCCCCTAGGTCGGTGGAACTCTTTATATATCTTCTTCTTCTTCGACTTTTCTTCATTTTTTTCAGAAAATAACCAGAAAATTTAGAAAACCCACTTCTAGGATCAACCAAATTATATATTTTCTCGACTT
>JAJONR010002631.1:0-56339 GCA_029582245.1 Solanum etuberosum | reverse complement strand
ATAATAATAATAATAATAATAATAATAATAACAATAATAATAATAATCATGTCACGACCCAACCCACCAAGCCGTGCGGGAACCTACTATAACACCTAAGTAGGAGAACCCTCGATTCCCAAACAGTTTAAAACATGCGGAAGATTAAGAAAACTAAGATAGAAACAAATTCATGGAGATTTTTATAAAATAAGAGTTTAAAACATTTCAAAGTTAAGACTTGTAAAGTAATTAACACCCCCATGGATCTGGTGTAAACAGGTACAAGAGCTACTAAGATTACTTGGTATAACAAAATTAACAAATGACGCAGCTCCCACCACACGGAAGGAAAAATAGAAGTTGTTGGAGATTGTTTTCGTCTTCATCTATGAAACATCACTGACCCTGCAACCAGACTATGCCAAAAGTCATAGCAATAGTAGTATCAATATAACCACACGTACTGGTAGGCATCATCGGTCAACCCGATGCCCACCGCATAATATAAGAAATCGACTAGCAAGAAACATGCAATAAGACTGTTCATTCCCCCACCTTTATATTTTCCTGATACTTAAACATATACTAGTACACTGGACTCTAACCCGTGTCTCGATCCATCCTTGATCATAGCTTAACCATTCTATCTCTTAGAGGAGTTTACGAATGTAACCACTACCAACCCAGCCAACCACTCACGACACGCCCGTACTTAACAATTTTGTTAGTCGTTTCAATACCCATCCCATTCCAGAGTAATGCCCAACTATTAATATTGACGACATAGAACCACCCCAATTCTTAACGACAATACACATCGCCACCTCTCTAAATAACACATGATAACACCGGGACGTTTGGTTTCCATTTACCATACCACATCCCGATTTGGGCCTAATCATTCACAGTTCATTCATTAACGAGATATACCCAATTACCTTACGACACTGCAAACCCATGTATATATATATAATGCACAGTTTGGTTATCAGTTCGGAACAACATACCATCCCACATTATCAATAACAAGAAGATATGAACATATCAACCATACATGGTTCTCTCATGGAACCCACACCCCAAACTGTTAGTGTGTCGAAACGTGACACCCGATCTAATATTTATATGTGTGTCGGTACGTGGAACCCGATCCATTATATGTATGTGTGTCGGTACGTGACACCCGATCCAATTCATGTATATGTGTCGGAATGTGACACCCGATCCAATGTATGTATGTTTGTCAGTACGTGACACCTGATCCAATATATGTATGTGTGCCTGAAGTTCATCCCAGATTAAGGACGCTCTGGCGGCCTTCATCCCGCTGTGGCGGCCTCCCTCATCCTGCTCTGGCAGGATTTGGGCCGCTGTGGCGGGATTAAGTGGTGCAGTTGCCCCTTGCCACTTAAATAAGAAATTTTAGCCAACACCGTCTAATCCCAAGGAATTCCTAACGCGTATGTTTTCATAATTTTTGCAGGCTTGTCTAAAATGGCTGCTTTTAACGAGAAAAATCTACCCTTCGTTCGGTTCCCTGATGCTGTCAGTCGAGAAAGGTACCACGATCACCGGAACACCAAGTTTTGCTGTGAGAGGGGTTTCCATTTACTGAACCTCGAGGAGAAGGAGCCCGCCTTTTATGCCCGTCTAATGGAGTTTGGATGGGCCCTAGTGACAGAGGCTCCCCCTGCTGCGAGTTCCACATGGGTGAGGGAATTCTATGCTATCCTTCCTACCGTCCTCTGGGATGACCCTCACCCTACCATCCACATTCGGGGAGTTGACATCCCCCTGAACACTAAATTTATCAACGAGGTGCTCCAGGTGCCAGAGGTTCCCAACACCGAGTACGAGGCCAAGCTGCGGGAGATGGATTTGGGATGGCTAAAGGACATACTGGTGGAGCCTGCGCGCCGGGACCGGTTCTACTGGGCTACTACAGAGGGCATTACCAGCACTCACAGGTGACCGGATGCTAAGAGGTGGCTGCACTTGGTTACTAGAAGGATCCGCCCGTCGGGCAACCCTACCGCCGTGACCTTCCCCTGGGCTCTAGAGGTGGCGTGCGCTATACAGGGCATTGAACTAAATGTGGGCGCACAGATCGTCACAGAATAAAAGGTTTTCTACCGGGGCAACAAAAAGACATTTTTCCTGCCTGGGCTGGTGACTGCAATGTGCAAGAGGGCGGGGGTGCAACTCTTAGACACCGACCAGGTACTTCCCATGGATCCCCCTTTTCACCCTCTTTTGATTAGACAAAGCTCCACCTCCGGGAGTAAGAGGAGGAAAACGGACAAGGCCAGTAGCAGTCAGGTGTCTACAGAGGTGGATGACAAAGGATGGGAGGATGATGCAGGCAACGACACTCTCCCTACCCAGTCCCAGCCCCCAGTATCAGATGCTTAGGTAGAGGAGGACTTGGCGGCCGTCCGGAGGAGGTTGGGACGCTCCTGTGCTAGCACCACTCTAGTTCCAACCAACACTGCTCTTGAGGTCGAGATGCTCCGCTGCCAGTTGCGTCAGGAGAGGAGGAAGGGTTTGGTGAGGGATCGTCTGATGGCCCGAATGTGGAAGACCCTGAAGGTCTTCTTCTCTTGTATTTCCTCCGGAAGGGAGATTCCCCGACTCGAGCCAGGAGACTATCACGAGTTTCGTATGTTGGATGAGGCCTTGACTGGCGTGATACCCCCGGAGGACCTGGACTCTGATTATGATACCTCCCCTTACCAAGGACATTGATTTGGTTTTCGCCCGTCTTGGGCCTGTAATGAACACTATTTCCTTTTATCTTTTTGTTTTTCCTTACTCTTTGTAAGAACAGGGATGCTGGTTTTTGCTGTTTATCATAGCTAATGTTTAAACGCTAAGGGTTATAACTTACTATTCTATTGCTGGGTACTGGTTGAATTGCAGGGATTAACTCATACACGATTTGGGGGTCTATATGCGTGACTAGGGAAAACAGGGGAGACAGGGATGAGATTCTGTCTCACCCTGTCCCGCTCTGGCGGGAAGAATCCTGCTATGGCGGCCTCGCCCTTGCGGGAATAATCCCGCCCCAGCGGCTCAGACGGAAATAGTACCCCAGGTAATTAATTTCCTGGGGTTCTTCCCGTTTCAAAAATTTTCCCTTGATTCCCAGGTTACAACTAAGTATTTAGGATATCCCCATTAGCTAGGATAGCCATTTTCTACCCCGAGTCGACCCAACGGTACATACTCAAATATTCCTTCTCATTAATTCAATACCACCAACACGCACAGTTTCAAACATTTAGGCTAGCATATAGCACACATCGAGATCTAGACAAGCACTACTGCACACATAATCATATCATAGCATCCAAGCAAATATACCCTTCACACCAACAGTTAATTCAGACAATAATTAGCATACATTCACAGTTTCAAGTTACGACTCACAGACAAGTCCAAATAATTAATTGATTCACTCCATAAATGACCATTTCTGATCACCCATGCACTTACACAGCCTCTAAGGCCAGATACCAATTGGAACCTTCCCAGTTCCAATTTACCTTGCTTGTGCCCTTTCAGCCATGACTACGGCGTCCAGTTCACCTTGTTGAGATACCAATTGGAATTGGGATATACCAATTGGACTCAACTCATACCACCAGCGACAACTCGCACGAAAGAAGAGAAGAACCGAAACGACTTTCTAGAATGCTTCATAGCTTCCTGAAGATTAGATGTGGACGTCAACACACCAATCCGCAGGAGTCTATTCCACATCTGCTCTTGTACTGGGAGGCCGGTAACCTGGGCTCTGATACCAGATTGTCACGACCCAACCCACCGAGCCGTGCGGGCACCTACTCTAACACCTAAGTAGGAGAACCTTCGATTCCCAAACAGTTTAAAACATGCGGAAGATTAAGAAAACTAAGATAGAAACAAATTCAATGTGATTTTTATAAAATAAGAGTTTAAAACGTTTTAAAGTTAAGACTTGTAAAGTAATTAACACCCAAGGGATCTAGTATAAACAGTTAAAAAAGCTACTAAGATTACATGGTATAAAAAAATTAACAAATGACGCAGCTCCCACCACACGAAAGGAAAAATAGAAGCTGTTGGAGATTGTCTTCGTCTTCACCTATGAAACATCACTGACCCTGCAACCAGACTATGCCAAAAGGCATAGCAAGAGTTGTATCAGTACAACCACACGTACTGGTAGGCATCATCGGTCAACCCGATGCCCACCGCATAATATAGGAAATCGACTAGCAAGAAACATTCAATAATACTGTTAATTCATCCACCTTTATATTTTCCTGATACTTAAACATATAATAGTACACTAGACTCTAACCCCTGTCTCGATCCATCCTTGATCATAACTTAACCATTATATCTCTGAGAGGAGTGTCCGGATGTAACCACTACCAACCCGGCCAACCACTCATGACACGCCCGTACTTCTTCCACATCACCACTCAACCCTTTACCCCATAATACGTTCTATCAAGGCTTGTTAGACGTTTCATTACCCATCCAATTCCAGAGTAATACTCAACTATTAATATTGACGACATAGCACCACCCCAATTCTTAACGGCAATACACATCACCACCTCTCTAAATAACACATGATAACACTGAGATCATTGGTTTCCACTTACCATACCACATCTCGATTTGGGCCTGACCATTCACAGTTCATTAATTAACGAGATATACCCAATTAGCTTATGACACCACAAACCTACATATATATATATAATGCACAATTCAGTTATCAGTTCGGAGCAACATACCATCCCACATTATCGATAACAAGCAGATATGAACATATCAACCACACATGGTTCTCTCATGGAACCCACGCCCCAAACTGTTAGTGTGTAGGAATGTGACACCTGATTCAATGCATGTATATGTGTCAGAATGTGACACCTGATCCAATGTATGTATGTGTGTCGGTACGTGACACCCGATCCAATGTATGTATGTGTGTTGGTACATGACACCCGATCTAATGCATTTATATGTGTCGGAACGTGATACCAGATCCAATGTATGTAAGTGTGTCGGCACGTGACACCTGATTTAATGTTTGTATATGTGTCGGTACGTGACACCTGATCCAATGTATGTATGTGTGCCGGTACGTGACACCTTATCCAATGCATGTATGCGTGTCGGTATGTGACACCCGATCTAATGTATGTATGTGTGCCGGTACGTGACACCCGATCCAATTCGGACAATCATAATCACAATCACATCCATAACCAACATATTTACAGTAATACAATCAAGTATTAGGTTCATGGCATGCAATTGTACATATTTAGTTTGTTCATTAGGTTCGATTCATAAATATCTATTCGCACACACGCATGCATACAATATAGCAACCAATCGACATACATCACACAAACAGGAACTCAACCATCACCTACTCCTAATTTACAGAATAGGGCTTCCTCCTACGGTATACGTCTGCGGTAACACCTAGGAATACATATAAAATCATCTCTTTCCGGTGCACGAAAGCCTACGCATGAATTCTACCGTCAATTACTCATATACTACTCAGTGAAATACGGATTTATAACTACTCAATTATATAAACCTAGCCTACCTGGTGCCAAGAAGACGTAGAGAGATTACAGGTTCAATCCAGGCTTCCGAACGATGAGACGGTGAATTTTGACCAGAAATCTGCAAGCTATTGACATCCTTACGCTAGAAATCTTCTTCTCCTTCCTTCCCAAGCCTAGAGAAGTCTTTGGGGGTTTTCTGGGGTGATTCTCGCCTCTTTGTGGTGTTTTTGGAAAAAGGAGAAAATAAGACTTCATGTTATTTAAATTTTGTCTCGCCCATCCCGCTATGGCGTGCCCTATCCAGCTGGAGCGCCGCCGCCCTAGCGGCATGTGGCCCGCTCTGGCGGGATGAGGGGCCTAGTTTTCCCTGATCTTTTTCCTTTCCTAATTAACGACGGTTCAGGTCGTAACAAATTATTATTATTATTATTATTATTATTATTATTGTTATAAGTATCTCTTATTTAATATTTAGATTAAATGTGTTCAATATATGTTTTTAAATCTATTCAGTTTATGCACCATTTCTCAAAACTTTTGTAGATATTATACGTTAATAAAAATTTAAAAGATATAATCAATTTTTATCTTGTATTGCATTAAAAATTTACTGAATAGATAGTCAAAATATGTGAAATAAATTACCACATATACATTAGTTATTAAAATCATAGAAAATAAATCTGTTACAAATATTTTAGGAGATATCAAATTTTGATTTATCTTATATTAAGATATTTTCAAAGAGATAGTCATAAATTGTGAAGAAATATAGGTGAATATATTATTGATTTGTATTTGTGTATGAGCAGGACATGGAGTCTCCTATTTTTATTGTGTAGGAGTTTTAATTTTTTTTTCTTGAAAGCATAATATTTTTCAAATTTGAATACTTTTAATTATTTAATTAAAATTATTTATTATAATATTTATCAACTTGAAAGTCACTTATAATATTTGTCAACTTGAAAATTGTCAAGTGGCTTTTCAATAGCTTGTCACTTGGCTCAACCCAATTGCAAACTACTCTTCTTTATTATATATATACCTAAATTTTCTATCAATTTTTTTTTCATATTTATCTTCTCTTCTTTTTGAATTTCGTTTTTCTAACTCCTTTTTTTAGTTTATTTAAAAAGAAATGTCTTTTTTCCTTTTTTAATAACTACAATTTGAATTTTTCACATGACATTTTTAAGAATAAAAATAATTTTTATTTTTTAGCTTAAGCTTAAAAGATTCAAAAAATTATTTACTCTCTTAAATTTCATGTCAAGTCAAAAATTAGATAATTTTTTTTCTTTTCTTAAATTTTTGAATCAAGTCAAAATCAAATAAAAAAATGTTTTCTTACATTTTAAGTCAAAAATCAGATAAAATTATTTACTAAAATCAGATGAAAAAAATTAAATAGAGGGAGTATTCTTTTTCAAATTTGTAGAAAAAATAGCGGCACCTCCATCTCTTATCTCCCACGTTACCTCTCTCTTCCACTATCTCTATTTTTTTTTATTTGTTGAATTTAGTGTTTTATTATTAGACACATATTCCTTAAAGAAAATGAATATGCAATGCTCTTTCTCACTTTTTTATTAAATATAAATATGCAGTGCTCTTCCACTTTTTGCTATTTCTCACTATGAATTTTCAATGACCTTTCTAGGACTATTTAAATTAGTAAATTCCAAATATTTTTGTCACAAAATAAATTAATTTTTTATAAGTAGACTACATTTAATGACAAAATGTATTTGTCCCCGTACCTTTTTTTTATTGAATACGAATTAATTTTTTATTTTGTGATAATTGTAAGTGTCACTAATCATGATAAATTTAGTATCGTCACAATTATATCTTATCGGTAAAAGCAATACTTTTAGTGACAAGATGCTAGATTTAACTACAATAACGTTAACCTTTTTTATAGTGATAAATTTGTTCCTAATTTATACATTTTAGGAAGAAATATCTTTTTTGTATAAAAAAAGTAGTCATTGGTGACAAAATTATATTTGTTCAACTATGAAATACATATAACTTTAGAGACAACTGGAGTCGTCACTAATTGAAACTGAATAATTAGTGACGATGTAGTTTTGTCGGTGATAATAACTTTTTTAGTGACAAAATATAGTATTAACTACAAAAAAAATTATACTTTTTATTACAAATAAATTCGTCTCAAATGTTTACGCATTTGGAGACGATTTTCTTTTTGTAGTTAATATAATACTTTTAGTGTCGAAGCACTAAATCGTCTTTGTATACTTTTAGCAACCCACATTTATTGACGACTGATTGATGAAATTTTTTTCATCACACAAGATTTTTAGTGAAGAAATATGATTTATAAGTGACGAAATTATTTATCCCTGATAATCGAATTTTTTGTAGTGACAGTATCATCACATGTTCAGGTGTAACTGTCATTTGTTACAAAAATATGTAGAATATAAGTCAATTTGAAAAAAAATCATGAACAAAGAATTTGCGCATACACAAGTCAATTAGAGTTGGTATTAGCATTTTGTTGGCGCTTTCAAAAAAGTAGTCATGTCATTTATTTCATAATAATTCCTAAATATCTCGGTGCAGATTAGTATCCTTTACTGAGGAATATATAATTTTACTAAAGTTCACTTCTACTATAGATTTTACATATTTAGTTGTTAGGTGAAAAGAGTCAAGTGATACACTTTATAGTCAGAAAAAATACCTAATTAAGTGAAATTGACACTAAAAATATCAAAAAGCCACATCTAAGTAAAAAGGAACCTGGAATAGAATTGTAGATAAATAAATAAAGAAAGATGAATAGGAAGAAGGGTACTCTATAAAAGAGTCAATTGGGACACTTCAAAATCACAAAAAACACCTAATTAAGTTAGACATGCACTCGAAAAATCAGAAAGCCACATGAAAGCAGAAACAACCCTACATAGAAATATGAATATAGAAAAAGAAGAGGAAAATACAGAAATGAATTATGACCAAGGATATTCTATAGAAGGATGAAACTTTAAAAGACAAGTAAAATATTGATACATGTGAAAGAACGAAAAAAACACTTTTGGAGCCAAGAGGAATCACAATCTACATATATAATGTGAGAAAGGAATGAATACAAAATGCTTGATGGATCCTTGGATCTATATTTAACTTTTCTATTTTAGAGTAAAAGATCATTCATAAATACAGAGGGCATATAGTAAATTAGAAAATGAAACTGATAATAGATTAAATCATGAGAATATAAAAACTCATTGTATCGAAGTAGCACCTTGTGGGAGTACGAAAGTCATTAGCAGGTTAGGCATATGATGAAAGTCCACCATTATGATCCTTCTACTTGTTTCCCTTTTGTTTGTTAAGCTTTCCTCAAACTTTTTCTTGCTTGATTCAGACTTCATTTTCATGTCTCTGATGCTTTGTGTTTCTTTTTACATTGCATAGACATGCAAAAAGAAACAATGCATCAGAGACATGAAGATGAAGCTATGTTTGAATCAAGCAAGAGAAAATTTAAGGAAATGTTAGCAAAGCAAAGGGAATTAAGCCAATAGAAGAATTGTAATGGTGGACTTTTATCATATACCTAGCCCTTCTTATGACTCTCATGCTCCCGCAAGACATTGCTGAGATACGAAGAGGTTTTGATATTCTCATGATTTAATTTGTTCCAAAATTTATCTTTTTTTCATTTAGTTTACACCCTTTGTATGTATGAATGATCTTTTTCTTTGAAATAGAAAAGTTAAAAAGATCTCAAGGGATCTACAAATATTTTGTGTTCATTCTTTTCTCATATCATATATGTAGATTTTGTGGCTTTGATACAGATCTTTGTTTCCAAAAGGGTCCTTTTCCCTCTTTACTTATCTTTTAAAGTTCCATTTTTTTCCTTGGAACTCAGTGTTGCTTTATTTTCTTAATTTAATCTTTCTTTCCTGTTTTTCCTAGCAATGTTGTATATATGCTATATTTGAATGAAAAATATGGGTTTTGGCTTATATATCTTCTTGTCTATGTAAGATTTGAGAAGAATTGCGCAGTGTTTATAACCCATTGACTAATATGTTTTATGCTAGTATTTCATGCTTCAGTGTTTACAAGTAGCTATGTTTGAATGCACAAAGACAAGAGGTTTGTCATCATCAAAAAGGGGGGTATTTGTTGGGATTTATGCAATTTTGATGATTGACAAAGGAAGATGAAACAGGTCAGTCAACAATGGTCTAAAGGTACACTGTCATGAGTAATTGAAATCGGAAAAATTTCAAAATGAATAAAGACAAGAGTGCAGAAATTAAGGAATAGATAATGTTAATTTCGTGATAAAAGCCAAGGAAATAAACATCTGATGAATTCAAGAGAAAGAATCAATGAGTTTGATATGAAGAAGGAGTCTAAAGTGGCAAGAGTTTTAATCGAAGAAGGTGTCTCACTTGAAGTAGAACTCTTCAAGTTACTGCTAAATTAAAGAGTTGGAGTTCGACTACAACACAAAATAATCATTGAATTTGATTTGAAGGAGTCTAAAGAAGCAAAAAGTTTGAATTGAAGAAGGAATCTCGCTTGAAGTTGAACTCTATGCCAAGAGATATCATGTAAATAAGGAGTTTGAAGTGAAGAATAACTCTATGAAGAATTGTGCTTAATAGAGGTGAAACCGTCCAGAAACAGAGCAAAAAGAGCAATTGAAAAATTGACTTCGTAAGTGCTACCAGTGAACACATCGAATGTAACGACCTAATTCCGTCGTTAGGGATAAGCCAATGGGGAAAGAATTGGGGTCAGAAAACTTTTTTGTAGTAACTTGGAATTTTCTAACGTAGTCCAGATTTGGATGAAATCGAAGTCAGTAAGGTCTAGGGAAATCTGGTAACGAATGTGAGATCTAACTATGAATTTGATCACATGAGTAGATAGCTAAGACGTTAAGGAACCCGTACGACTTTACTGAATCGAATTCGGGTGAGTAGAACTCCTAAAACTGATCTTAGCGTGAACCGGTATTTTTTGAGTGTCATGGATTGAAGGTGTGTTGTGAAATGGGGGTTTGGAACTCTTAAATTAGCTCACTGTTTCCGTGCAAGCCGTCAGGGCAGGGCCACTGTAGCGGGATGAGGTCCGCTGTGGCGGGACAGTCATAACTTATGTCGGAAATAAACCCCAAAAACATTATTATTCTGCAACATTCGATCTTGAGAGCTAAGGAACGACCCAGGTATATTTCTTGAAGGTTTTCCACCTCTTCTAGCACCAAAGGTAAGGTTTTTACTCCCCGAATCCATTTTTCAATTCTTAGAACTTAGTTTCTTAGGTAATTATCGATGGGGGAGGGTTTGGATATGGGATTTATGGTGGAAGAAGCCCTAAACTGGGTATGGGGATCAAGGGTTTGGCCTAGGGTTGATATTATTGATTATAATCCGGGTAATTAGGTCTTGTTTATTGATCCTCGCATTATATTGATTGTTTGTAGGCCAAGAACAAGCGAAAAGAATCTGAAAAGGGAAGAATCAAGTTTCTTAGGAGATTCAAGCTTTGCTCGAGGTAGGTGATGGTGTTGATTTCATGTTGGTGTGATATATGTTTGTAATTGCTTCATTGTATTGGATGTATGTATTCGAATGTTGCATTATTGATCACACCTAAATTAAATGAGTATGAATGAATGATTGCATGCCATGAATCAACACTTGATTGTATGATTATGAGAATATACATTGTGATTGTGATTGTGGCATGTTGAATGGAACATGTGTTACTTTCCGACAAACTAACTGGGATCGGATGTCACGTACCGACATACAAATTGGAACGGGTGTCACGATCCGACACACTAACTTGGATCGGGTGTCACGATCCAGCACACTAACAGTTTGGGTATGGGTTCCATGAGAGGACCAACGACTTGTTGTATATAAGCGTATTATTGAGATTGAGAAATTGTACGTTGCTCGTAAATGATAATTAATATTGTATATGTTCGGTGTGTGCATGGTTATGAAGTTGTAATGACTTATATATGTTTCACTTATTGGAATAGCCGCGTGATCCTACCAGTACACGGTGGTTGTGTACTGGTACTGATCTTGCTCTTTCTTTGTTGAGTACAGAGCATCTTCAGGCGCCTACTGACAGACCTCATCTAGGAGATCAGTGATCAATCGAATTCAAGGGTGAGCCAGTTCTTCCAGGATGCCATGAGTTCTCTTTTTGCTCAGTACATCTTATTCGGACTTAAATTAGCACTTTATATATTCTCTTGTTTAGTTGGGTTGCACCCATTTTTTTAGACATGTTGAACTTTAGAGTTTTTGTACATTGACTTTCAGGTTCTAGGGAAAAATTTCCGCAATGTTTTGTTAGTCGTTGTTAGATCTTTTGGAGTTTATGGAAACTCTATTTGACTCTTGCATTTAAACCTGCTTTTGTATCTTTAAATGATTTAGTTTTCATTAATTTTGTTAGTTGGGTTGTAGTAACGGTTATCCCATCGGAGGGTTAGTGTGGGTGCCACTCACGACGGTCTGGGTCGTGAAATCGAAGAACCTGGTCCTTTTATAGTGTTTATCTATTACGAGTTTTTATTTGTGAATGAGTCTTGATGTAATCTTAGTTAAGTGAGTTATGAACTGAATTAAGAGTGTTGTCTTCAGGTTGAGATAACTGGAAGAGTTTGGAACACATACCTTGGGAGGTTTGTGTTGAAGTTTAGGATTTAGAGTTAGTTCCTAGGTTTACAAGATTTGTAATACGAATTCAAAACTTGAAGGTTAGGAATTAGAGTTAGTTCTTAGGATTGCAAGAGTGGTAATCTAAATCCATAACGTAAGTTAAGGAATTAGAGTTAGTTACGTATGTTGCAACATTTGTAATCTATTTTCTGATGAGGCTCAGAGATTTAGTGTAGTTGGAATTAAATCTTGTAGGGGTACATGTCGTGGTATTTTTAGACCTTTTGAGCCGGGTGTTTTCCACATAAAAACATTGTGTTCTGAATTTATTGTTCTTACTGTTACTTTGAAACATGCTAGGTAACCTATTTCATTCATAGGCGAATCTAGGGTAAATTACTAGGTCGTGCAGATTATCAGAATGTAACAAAAATAATATAGTTGCCACTATATTATATTTAGCGGCAATAATAAATATGAGTATTTATAACCAACACTTTGCATAAATGGCCTTAAAAACTTTGACAACTCTAGATGAGATGACATTAACTCAATTGCCACTAAATATTTTGTGGCAGTAGTTAAAATATAATCTAATGCTACTAAATGAATCTTTTGTTTTAGTGTTATTTCTTTTTTAGGTATCCAACTTCATAATAAATAACAGAAAAAGACAACATCAAGCTATAACACATATATAATCTAACGTAAATAACACAAAATGAATCAATAAAAAGGACATTTCACGTGATGAGACATTACAATAAAAAACAATATAAGAATTGCAATTCTAAAATGATTCTGGAAACATTAACACTAGGGCTAAAAAAAACACATGGACATAGATATACACTAGTCATTGAAACAATTAAAACAAATGGATACAAATTGAATAAAAATGTGAGAAAGAACCTTGATGAAGTAAACTTTCTTCATTGTATTGATGAAAATCTCTAAGCATTAGATTATAGTAGAAAATCACCAGTTAAACTTTGCCAACTCGACTCTACCTCCATTTAGATCTTGGGCAACCAGATTTGTTGTATTGTTGTCTTAGTTTTTGGTGAACCAGAGTAGAGTGACTGTTTTCATGACATTTTAAAAATGGTGCCTTTGAATACTTCATGGCTATGTAATGGTAAAATATCAGTGGAGAATTTGAATTAAGGTTTTTTTTTTTTTTTGGGCTAGCTGCGGCTGCTCCTCTTTTTCTTAGAGTCCCTTCTTTTAGTTTTATAGATTAACGTTAGGGTGAATGTGATCTATTTCTTTGTGTCTAATCTTCTTAAAATGCCCTTATAGATTTGGGAAAAGATCAAAAATAAATTGGGGGTGGATTCGATCTTTTCATTTTTCTTTTATAAATAACCAAAAATAAAATACTACCTTAATATTAAATATAAGAAAATTAAAGAACATATTTTCAGATTTTTTCCTTGCAAATTGAAAATAAAAGTATCATTTAAAAAATGACTATTTTTGTGGTTTTGTAATTTATCAAGTAAAAGTCTACCAAAAATGACATAACAATTAGATCTAAAATGGTTAAGCTAAAAAATGGTTTGAATCGAGGAGGATCAGAACTCACGTATCTACAATAACAAACTTTTGTATTAATCAATAAGGTTCAAAATTATCAAACTATAACTAGCCATACCCAACTAGCTAACTCAAAAAACATAAAAACAATTTTTATTCTTGCTATTAATAAATTCATAGGGTTGCAATTTTATGAGATCGTTGAAACCCTTCAAGATTGAGCGTCTGTGTCCCTTTGTTTTCTTTTAGTATTATTTACTACTTAAACTACTAGAAGTACCTTCGCGAGGAGATTGAATTCTAGTTAGGGAAATATTACAATCTCAAGGAGATGTTTAATAGGCATAACTCTTTTGGATGTTCAAATTTAATTTTCTATTCCTAGTTGCATCTAGTAGTATTCAAAAAGGATAAAGTAGTTTTCATGAATGTTTACCATATTATGTCTAGGTAGTAGAATTATTAGACAATTTGATTGTTCATTTTTGTAGGTTTAGACGATAATTAGTCATTTTGATATTGATAAATAAGTCATCATACGATGATTCACATTAATCATTCACAAAAATTATAGTACTTTATTTTTTAAAAATAATTATTTAATTAATACAAAATCTTGTACTATACTCAACATATATATATATATTATCATCATATTTCATATTATATTAAAAGTGGGAAACTTTCAAGTTCAAAGTTGGATTACGAAAATGCGGTTCATTAATTTTTTAATTAAAAAAATACCTTACTAACTTTTAAAATTAAATAAATAATGAAAATTAAACTGAATCAAATACATGATTAGTTGTTACAACTTATCATTTTCAACTTTTTAATTAGGTTTAATTGTTAGTCCTTTTAGCTTTGAAGCCCCTGAAATATTGAATAATTCTTTTGTCTTTCAAGCAAATATTATATCAAGAACATTTAAGTGTAAAAATATAAATATACATTTATATATATGATTAATAAAAAAAATTAAAATAAAAACATATAGGAAAGTGGAGTTGTATGACCATAGTATAAGAAAAGGCAAATCTGTCACGAACCAGACCGTCGTAATTGGCACCCATACTAACCCTCCGATGGGAGAACCATTACTACTAACCAACTAACCCCAAAACTAATCATTTAAAGATACAGAAGCAGGTTTAAATGCAAAATTTATATAGAGTTTCCATAAACTCCAAAGGTTTAAATAAAACTAACCAAACTAATGCGGAAGAACAACCCCTAGAACATGAAAGTCATTGTACCAAAACTCTGATTAACTAACAAGTCTAAGAAAAGGGGGCGCAGCCCCGAAAACTAAACAAAACACCCTAAACAAATAGTCTGAGTCCGAAAAGAGTGGACTTAAACAAGAGAGATCCATGGCAGCCTGAAAGAACTGGCTCACCCTTGAATCCGCTCACACTCAATAGTCACCTAGATGAGGTCTGTCTGTAGCTGCCTGAAGATGCCCTGTACTCAACAAGGAAAGAGCAAGTACAATATCAGTACACAACCACAGTGTACTGGTAGGATTACGCGGCTATTCCAGTAAGTGAAACATATATATAAGCAGTCACAACATAGTAAACACGCATATACCGAACATATACAATATCAGTTATCATATCAGGAGCAATGTACAATTCCACATGCTCAATACAAGTATATATGACAAGTCAATGGTCCTCTCATGGAACCGAATTCAATGGACCTCTCATGGAACCCTACGTAAACTTAACTAACAACAAAAGCTATTCTCAATAACCACCAAAGTTGATTGTACACACGTCTTCCACATGTTATCAAGGACCTTGGTATAATCATCAAGACTAATCCTTTCTGACATAAGCATGATAAAATTCTAAATCAATACTCGCTACAATTATAGGTGGACCTGAATCAACCAACACACACTCATGATACTCAAACAATCATAGTTCTTATCAACATCTCCTTCTCACAATATAAATTTCCATGAGCTTAAGTTATAAAAAATTGATCTTTAGACATCAGATACTCATCGAGGGATACGTCCAAGCATATAAACCCTCCAACAACACTATCGAGATGGTAGATTTAGTAATTGTAGATAACCTCTTAATAACAGTAAAATTGGACCCAATGATCCCCACATTCAACCACACACAATCGATTCATTACTAGATGAATATTAAAATTGTCGGACAACCATAATTACGCATGGTAGCTCTTCTATGAATTCTCATAAGCAAGGTGGTACATATAGAACTACTGAAATACTTTAACAACTCCAAGACAACACCAAATATGTCATCTGAAATAACAAAATCTTCCCAATCATCCCACTCAAGCCCACAATCTCAATACTAACAACCATCATGAACACTCCGACCATTTACCTTACTCTAAACCAACAATTTTTAACTGAAAACCTTTCTTGGCTACTTTAACAATCAAAAGTAATAAACGTGATGACTCAAACCAAGTGTAAATCCTTTTAAAGGTTCAATACCTGATGCAATTGATCATTTCTCACCTTACAAATTCATACCTTGACAAAATATATCACCACAAATGTAGACTTACAATGAAAATTTTGAATTGTAAATTCAACCGTATAACACAATACCCTTATTTATCAATATTAGCTTATACCTTGAAGATTTTTATGAATTCTTGGATCTTCGCTTATCATTGATCGCATTTCCATCGATCTTACAATATCTTTCGCTAAAAATTCAATCGTACTTATTACTAAACTCAAAAACAAAAACAAAGCACTTATTATCACCCTTGAGCTAATGTATGTTCACTCCTTTCTCAAGTCTTTCCCAATAGTTTTTAACCAATCTGATAGACCCCTGACACTATTACCATAGCCACAACAAAATGAATGTAATCACGCGTCTCTGAACCCAAATATCTACCCCTCTGAAGATACCTCTTTAACCTTTGCAATCAAATAAAATATTATTGCTCTCGCCTCTCTCTAAAGGTTGTACTACATCCCACTATTTTTCTTTTCTTCCTTATGACTCTAGCTCTCTTAAATTCTATTCGAGTGGTGTCCCACCATCTCTTAAAACTTTCCATACAATCACGTTACTCACCAAATATTAGAAAACAACAACCTTAGATACTCGCAAGTCGTAATTACTATAAAAAAATCGCTTAACCAAAAATCTTATTATATAGTTGCATTCCATCACAATCCATCACGAACTCTTACTACCATTACGCTCGGTTAGCCCTGGCTATCACTACGAAGTCAACCTTTTCATTGACATGACACCTCAAACTCAGGTATACCCATCAAATTCAAAAGACTAACCCAATTTGTATACACACTTTCTTACTAAATTACTTCAATTGCCTTTACCCAAGTATACTCATTGGAATTTTCTTTATCCATAAGCATGTCATTCCGGTATCAATCCACTCCTTTATGGCTTAAGATAAAATCATCAGTCCTCATACCACCATCCTTCTTCTTAACAAACAAGACAGGAGCACCCCACGGGGACACACTAGGACGGATGCAACCTTTATCAAGAAGCTCCTGGATTTGAGCTTTAAGCTCTCTCAATTCTTCCAGAGCCATGCGATATGGAGGGATTGAAGTGGGGCGGGTATCGGGATCCAAATCAATGCATAAATCTATATCCCTATCCGGAGGCATACCAGGCAAATCAGTAGGGAACACTTCTCTAAATTCTGACACCACATGAATAGACTCAATAGAGGGAGACTCAACCTCAACATCCCGAATATGAGCCAAATAAGCCAAACAACCGTGCCCCACCAGTTTCCTAGCCCGAATGGAGGATATGATCTTAGCTGGCTTATGCTTGTACACCCCTTCCCACTCTAAATTTACCCTACCGGGGATGTCTAGAGTCACAGACTTAGTATAACAATTAAGCACATCATAATAGGGGGATAACCAAGTCATGCCTAAGATTATATCGAAGTCAGTCATATCCAAAATAACCAAATCAGCCCAAATCTGAAAACCCATAAACAAGATAGGACAAGTACGATAGACATGGGTGACTATGACTGACTCTCCAACTTGGGTAGAAACATGGATGGGGGCATCAAGTACATCACAAATCGCAATCAAATCCCAAGGCAAACTGAACTGACACGTATGAAAAAGTAGAACCCGGATCAAACAACACATTAGCCATCCGATCACAGAAAAGAATAGTACATGTGATCACTACATCAGATGCCTCCGCCTCGATCTTGCCCAGAAGGCATAAAACTGAGCCCTGTCATCTTGACTGACAATATCCTTGCCTGGCTGCACTGCCCATCTACCTGCATTAACATTTCCCGACTTCCACGGCCTCGTTGATTACCTCCTCTCCCACCTTGTAGACGTCCTCTACCAATATTACTGTTGCCCGCGGGTACCACTGTGCTAGTCTACTGCTGTGCGGGGTCCAACATGCGCTGATGTGGACAATCTCTCCTCATATGTCCAGGTTCTCCACCATTGTTCTACACTTAATAACTTAACCAACTAAGCATCACTTCTATTGGAGTAGTCGTATCATGACCCTCTTTGATATACACTCAATCTAGAAAATCGTAGAAGAGATTTCAACCTCAATTGTCGCAACCTAATTTCATCATTCACTAAGACACCCATACATGTTATGACAACAATAATAAATGCACTTTCCAAAGAAATGGTGTTCATTACCTTGTCGTCCCTTACGAAACTTCTTAAATGTTGTCACCTATAAGCTTGAATATACAAAGCTGACCTTAATCCCGTCACAAAGCGACGAACTTGCTCTATATTGAGGACCTCATCTCATCTCTTATCCCTCAAAGTTCAGGGCATATATTTCTCCATAAAGAAAGCTACAAATGTCTCCCAAGTCATGAGTAGTGCATTTACTAGTCGGCACTCAACATGAGACCACCACCACATTCTGGCGTCTCCTTTGAACCGGTAAATCATAACCTCAACACCAAATCACTCTACCTTATCCCTCTTATGAGCAGCTCATGACAATCAACAAGAAAATCACGTTGGTCACTAGTCATCACATGCCCACATTGACATGCTTATTTTCAAGGACACATCCTATCTTGCTAGTGTTGGTGTTATCACTTCTGTTGCTCTAGTTCAGACCATAGAGTGAAGAAGGAAACATACCAATTTGTATCACCCAGATACCAATTGGAATAAAGTCATAGCACGAAAGGAGTAGAAACAATGAGATTTCCTAAAGTCCTATAGCCTCTCAAAGAAAAGTACAGACGTCTCCGTACCGTTCCAAAAGACTCTACTAGACTCGTTTTGGTCCAATGAGATCAACGAACCTAGGGCTCTGATACCAACTTTTTCATGACCCCTACCGTCGTGATTAGCACCCACACTAACCCTCCGGTGGGAGAACCATTACTCCTAACCAACTAACCCCAAAACATTTAAAGATACGGAAGTAGGTTTAAATGCAGAATTTATATAGAGATTCCCATAAACTCCAAAGGTTTAAATAAAACTAACCAAACTAATGAGGAAGAATAACCCCTAGAACCTTAAAGTCATTGTACCAAAACTCTGATTAACTAACAAGTCTAAGAAAATGGGGCGCAGTCCCGAAAACTAAACAACACACCCTAAACAAATAGTCTGAGTCTGAAAAGAGTGGACTTAAACAAGCGAGATCCATGGCAGCCTGAAAGAACTAGCTCACCCTTGAATCCGATCACGCTCAATAGTCACCTAGCTGAGGTTTGTCAGCAACCGCCTGAAGATGACCTGTACTCAACAAGGAAAGAGCAAGTGGAGTATCAGTACACAACCACAGTGTACTGGTAGGACCACACGGCTATTCAAGTAACTGAAACATATATATAAGCAGTCACAACATAGTAAACACACATATACCGAACATATACAATATCAGTTATCATTTCGGGAGCAATGTACAATTCCACATTCTCAATACAAGTATATATGACAAGTCAATGGTCCTCTCATGAAACCCAATTCAATGGTCCTCTCATGGAACCCATACCAAAACTGTTAGTGTGCCAGATCGTGACACCCGATCCAAGTTAGTTTTTTGGAACGTGACACCCGATCCAATATGTATGTCAGTACGTGACATCTGATCCAGTATGTATGTCGGTGCGTGACATTCGATCCCAGTTAGTGTGTCAGAACGTGACACCCAATCCAATATATATGTCGGTACGTGACATCCGATCCCAGTTAGTGTGTCGGAACGTTACACCCGATCCATTCAACGGGCCACAATCACAATCGCAATGTACATTCTCATAATAATACAATCAAGTGTTGATTCATGGCTTACAATCATTCATTCATACTCATTTACATTAGGTGTGATCAATAGTGCAACATTCCCATACATGCATGCATTACAATGAAGCAAATACTAACATACATCACAGAAACATGAAATCAAACCATCACCTACCTCGAACAAAGCTTGAACCCTCCTAAGAAACTTGCTTCTTCCCTTTACGGATTCTTTCCGCTTGTTCTTGGTCTACAAACAATTAATATAACGCGAGGATCAATAATTGAGGTCTAACCAATAACCCAAAACCAAACCCATGATCCTAAGGTGCAGCTAGGGCTTTTTCCCACCATTAATTTCAGATCAAAACCCTCCTCCAATGTTAATTACCCATAAATCTACGTTCTACGGATCGATAAACGGATTCGGGGAGTGAAATCCTTACCTTTAGCACCAAAAGTAGAGGAAAACTATCAAGAAATCGCCTAGGGTCATCTCCTAGCTCTCAAGAATGAAGTTTGCAGAATAATGACATTTTTGGGGTTTATTTCCGACTTAAGTCGCGATTGTCCCACCACAGCGGACCTAATCCCGCTACAGCGGCCCTGACCAGGCGGGATAACTCCCGCTCTGGTGGCTTGCACAGAAATAGGGAGTTGATTTTAGAGTTTCAAACCCCCTTTTCACAACACACCTTCAACCCATGACATTTAGAAAATACCCGCTCACGCTAAGATCAGTTTCGGTAGTTCTACTCGCCCGAATTCAATTCCGTAAAGTTGTACGGGTTCCTTAACGTCTTAGCTATGCACTCATCTAATCAAAAACATAATTAGAACTCTCACTCATTACAAGATTTCCCTAGACCTCACATGACTCAGATTTCATCCAAATCTGGACTAGGCTAGGAATTTCCAAGTTACTACCCAAAAGTTTTCTGGGCCCAATTCTTTCCCCATTGGCTTTTCCCTAACGACGGAAATCAGGTCGTTACAAAATCATTCTTTTATATTCATTTGAATTGATTTCCTCTTTTATTGCTTATGAAATAAATGTTTTTTCTTTTAAGTTTTCCAATACATTTCTATAATAACTCCTTATGTTCTTCATTTTTCATTCTTCATTCTTCATCAATTAGCAAAAAATAAGAGGTTAATTAATTATTAATTTTTTGGTTCCATTTCGTCAACACAACCAAAGTCATCTACAAAATTAGGTAAAATTGTCTTTTTTTCTCGATTACTTTCACATTCACTCACAAATTTTGATGTACAAAATTTCTTCTTTTATAAATTGCATATAAAATGTTAGTCCACTACACTTTTTTATTTAATCATCTTATAATTATTATTTCATTTTTTATTGATCGGTTATTCTTTCTTATTCCGATCAATATATTCTCCTTTTTCATTTTTCATGCATATGATGATATGTATATTTTATTTCTTTTTAAGTTAATTGGATTGATATTAGAAATGTTTTCTATACATGAGTTAAGCATATATAAATTTTATACAATAATAGAGGTCAAACATGCAAGGCACGTTTCCAGAACTAGTATTATTAAAAGTGGGAATCTCAAACCTTCAAATTTTGATTGACATTTTGCCCCTCCACTAAATTATTGTCTCTTCTTAATCGTCGCATGAACATCTGCTCTTGCAATTGACTACAATATGTAGATTTCAAGAAGGTAGTGTTTCGTACACCTGCATAATTCTTGAGTTCGGAGCCAAAAGAGTCCCTTTTTAAAACTAAAATACACAAAGGACCACTTACTTTTATATTTAACCAAACGGACAAATCGCTTAAAGTTGTGCGTTTTACCTTTAATATTAACAGACGGCAAAAGACTGTCATCCAATAATTTTTTTTAAAAGTCGCTTATCTTTAAGCATTTTGCTTCATCATTTTTTTTGAAGTCGCTCCAAATTGAATGATTTGGTTAACTTTTTATATTTTTTTAAAAAACAATTACTCGCAGTTGAGTGATTTAGTTAACTTTTATTTATTTTTTAAAGTTGCTCCAAGTTGAGTGATGTTCTTACTTTTGGGTGGACACTTACTTTTCTACTTTTGTAAGTATAATTATATCCCCTTTTCTCTAATTGAAGTGAAAAAATCAATTTGAAATTTACTTTTCAAAAAAACTTATTTTAAAAAGAGATATATTCATGTAGAGGTATATTTGATCTTTCTCACACATTTTTTTTTTACTTTTCCAATTGAACAACTAATTTGAATTTATTATTTTGATAGTAAAAATTAGTTTTTCACTAACTTTCTTGTAAAATCTGTTATATATACCCCTTTTTTAACAAATACAAAATATAAATTACAATATATCGAAAAAAATTGTTTTGAATATTCTCCTTACTTTTTTTTTCATTCACGGTTCTTTTTTTTGTTTCTCATATTTTTAAACTAGAGAATAAAATAAAAAATAAAAGAAGAATAATAAACTCATATAATGATAATCAATGAAGTCAAAAATGTGTGAAAACGGACATATATACCCCTACATTATATTTTTTTTTTAAATAATAACTTTAGTTAGATAAACGGGTATATGTGATCCACTTTTGTAACGGTGAGAGCATATGTGAGACATTTTTATAAAAGTAAGAGTATATGTGAGCCACTTTTGTAATGAGGGTATATCAGTTCTAAATGATAGAGTTGAGGGATATATCAAACCCTTTTCCCATTAAATTATATAATTCTTCGTAACAAAGCTAATACGCTCCAATTTATTTTTTGATAATTGTAATTGTCACTAATCATGATAAATTTAGTATCGTCACAATTATATCCTTACCGTAAAAGCAATACTTTTAGTGACAAGATGATAGATTTAACTACAAAACTGTTAATCTTTTTTATAGTGATAAATTTGTTCCTAATTTATACATTTTAGGAAGAAATATTTTTTTTTGTATATAAAAAGTAGTCATTGGTGACGAAATTATATTTGTTCAACTACGAAATACATATAACTTTACAGACAACTGGAGTCGTCACTAATTGAAACTAAATAATTACTGACGATGTAGTTTTGTCGGTGATAATAACTTTTTTAGTGACAAATTATACTATTAACTACAAAAAAAATTATACTTTTTATTACAAATAAATTTGTCTCAAATGTTTACGCATTTGGAGACGATTTTTCTTTTTGTAGTTAATATAATACTTTTAGCGACGAAGTACTAAATTGTCTTTGTATACTTTTAGCAACCCACATTTAGTGACGACTGATTGACGAAATTCTTTTCATCATACAAGATATTTAGTGACGAAATATGATTTATAAGTGACAAAATTATTTGTCCCAGTCATGACCCGAGCCTACACCTGGGCGGGGCTGGCACTCGAGAACCATTTCTGGCCCCAAGTGAACCCTTGGCCTGGCTTACTACTCAGCTGAAGACTTACTCATGATAAGATACTTTAAAAAGTAAACTGAACTATTCAATAGATAACTTAGAATGTATTAAATAACATTCAACTTAGCCAAAGTAGCAACTCAAGATTCTACATAAGCCAATAACAAGGTAGTGATAAATGAACTAACTAACTGTCTATCTATGAAGCCTCTACAACTGGGAGGGATGTCGGGACAAGACTCCCGATCATCCTAACAACTGAAAACTACTACAACAATGTAAATAGGGATCCTCTGGAAAGCAAGGAGGCTCACCACAAGACTCTGAATGCTCAACTGGATCAATGAAGCACTGGATGCTAATCCTGATTACCTATATCTGAATCATAACAATGATGCAGGCCAAATGGCGTCAATATATTGAATGTACGAGCATGCGAGGGGAATACTAAAACAAGACATAAGCTTGAAAGGAACTGAAAGAACATACCTTGGCTCAACTCAACTCAACTTAACTCATTTCAGTATAGAACAATAATATGAATGCAGTATAGAGAAAAGCTTTTAAAACATGGATAACAACTCGGTGTATTTGGAAATATAATATTAACTCTGTACGTATGCAAAGATGCAATATAAGCTATGGAATGTATATAAAAATACAATTTACTTATGTGTATATAAGAATACAAAATACTGCTGTGGGAGTTTCTCTAACCGACAACCATCACTTAAGAGCTATTGTGATGATACAACATTTTGACTCACACTGCCAGGGCCGTCCTATACCTTGCCGAGCGTATAGAACCTTACTACTAAGTGGATCCACTAGTCTATGCTAAAAAGCACCAAGGAATCATCTAAAAAGTATGATCCTTTTTCTACCCATGATGGCTACATGGTTTATGGGGGCTGGGAGTTGTCTGAACTCTCCCCCATATCGATGCTCAATACTACTCCAAAAATATAATACTAGCTCTTATGTTTAAAAACATAACTTCGTTCTGTGGTTTGAGATAATTGCTCAAAACTTAGCTCAAAGGCTCTTCTTGGAAATCAAAGTTTCATCTCTTGCTTAATCGTGAAAGCATTACTCTTTAATGAAAAACTAGCTCAAAGGCTCTTTTGGAAATCAAAGTCTCATTTCTTGCTTAAATGTGAAAGCATTTACTATTTGGGAATACATAGTCCCGATATACTCTTTTTGAAATAATGAACTTCAATCTTTACTCTTTACTCAAATGAAAACTCAAGTCTTAAAACAAAGTTAAAATGTTTGTGAAAGACTTTTGGAAACTCTATGAACTTCTCTTGACTTGGCTCTTAACTTTCCTTGAATTTGAATTTATGGATTCAAGGATTGTGATTTGTGATAGGAAAGATCTCATGATGTTTAGTAGTGTTTTCAGATAGTTAAACATGAGAAACGATCAAGAAATGATTGTCTGGAAGCAAGTCCGCGACGCGGAGATGCATTTAAATATTTGGTCATGAAATAAATTTTGAGGCAGAAGGGTCCGTGACCACTCCAGGACGCGGAAATAGATTCTGTGAAATGGTGGGGCAAGTCTGCGACGCGGACTGGGACACCAGATTTGCCCGAATCTTTCCTTCTTCATTTTCTTACCCCAATTCGCCTAAAATCGATTCTTTTTCTCAATTCCTCTGTATATTCAGATACCCAGTACATATACACTAGAATCTAACTCAAAACAACTCTACCAATCGACATTAAACTCTCAAGAACTCCTCAATCTCATCCCAAATTCAAGAACGAAAGTAATTCAAGAACACAATTCAAGAACATCAAATTCTCAATCTTTTAGGACGAAAATCATACTGAAATAAATATGTTTGGCGCGTGGGTGAACGAACCCAACGCTATGTGAACTGACATACCTCTATAGGGATCAACCCTTGGCGAAACGACTTCGATTCCACAAGAAAACTCCAAGAACACTTGACTTTTCTCCTCTTGAGTTCTTTCTCCAAAAACCCTAGCGTAATTTGGTAAAGTGTAAACTGATCTAATTCTATTTAAACCCCTATGTAATTACCAAAAAAGAAATAACTTAATTGGGTAGCGAAAATACCATAGTACCCTTCAAAAATCCCGTTTTGACTTTCCTTATCTAGACAGCCCAACTTCAAATTAGCATATCTTCCTCATACGAACTCGAAATCGCGCAAACTCGGCGGCGTTGGAAAGATAATTCAAAGATCTTTCCTACAGTATCTTGTAGCACACCTAACTCATCTTGAACTAGGAGTTATGGTCGTTTGAAATTGACCCAAAACTCATACTTAGCTTAACTTTGTCAAACTTTCCAAATTTGAGTATTTCAAAAAATGGTTTTTTCTAAATTTAGCTCTTTCAAATTGCGGGGTGTTGCAATATCTCTCCCTTGGGAACATTCGTCCTCAAATGAGACTACTCTTAGAAGGCTAAGGGTGTAACATCTAACATCTAGCTCAAACACCCAACTAGATACATGCTGCCTGCGAGACCTTGGTAAACCTGTGATGAAATCCATATTGATTATCTCCCACTTCCATTCCGGAAGTTCTATATTTTGAGCCATACCACCGGGCCTTTGGTGCTCTAATTTAAATTGGTGACAATTCGGGCACTTAGCAAGGAACTCATCAATACCTTTCTTCATACTATTCCACCAATATACTTCTCTCAAGTCACGATACATATTTGCGAAACCCGGATGGATAGAATATCTGGAGCTATGAGCCTCCTCCATAATCCTTTCTTGAAGTTCATCCACCCTTGGTACACACAATGTACCTTGATACCTCAATACACCATCTCCCCCTTGTTCAAAAGCCATTAATTTTTGCTTATGAACATTTGCCTTCAATTCAAGAAAAATAGGATCTTGGTCTTGTTTATCTTTAACTTCTGACACTAATGATGATTCAACCCCATTCATCACCACTATTCCTCCTTCGTCGGAATCCCTTAATCGAACTTCTAATTGCGCAAGTCTATGCACCTTTTTTTCTAGCTCTTTCTCATCTTCCTCAAAATGGGCGGTACTACCCATAGATAATCTACTCAAGGCATCAGCAACAACATTAGCTTTACCTGGGTGATAAAGAATACTCATGTCATAATCTTTGAGTAACTCTAACCACCTTCTTTTTCTGAGATTAAGCTCTTTTTGGCTAAATACATACTGAAGACTCTTGTGATCAGTGAATACATCTACATGAACACCATACAAATAATGACGCCATATTTTCAAAGCAAACACTACGGCAACAACCTCTAATTCATGGCTTGGGTAGTTCTTCTCGTGAACCTTAAGTTGTCTGGAGGCATAAGCTATACCTTTGTCATTCTGCATTAACACACAATCCAAACCAACTCTAGACGCATCACAATATACAAAAAAGCCTTGCGTACCCTCTGGTAAGGTCAATACTGGGGCAGTAGTCAACCTCTTTTTCAATTCCTGAAAGCTTTTCTCACAAGCTACAGACCATTGAAACCTCACTGTTTTTTGAGTCAACTTAGTCAAAGGAGATGAAATAGATGAAAATCCCTCGATGAACTTTCTATAATATCCAGCCAACCCCAAGAAACATCTAATATCAGTTGGAGATGTGGGTCTAGGCCAATTCTGCATTGCCTCTATTTTCTGAGTATCAACTCTAATTCCATCACCGGAAACAATGTGGCCTAGGAAAGCCATAGACTCAAGCCAGAACTCACACTTAGAGAACTTAGCATGCAACTCTCTATCCTTTAGAGTTTGGAGAACTACTTTGAGATGACTAGCATGATCTTCCTCATTCCTCGAATAGATTAGTATGTCATCAATGAACACGATAACACATATATCTAAATAAGGCTTGAATACTCTATTCATAAGGTCCATGAACGCTGCAAGTGCATTAGTTAAATCGAATGACATGACAAGAAACTCATAATGACCATAACGGGTCCTGAATGCTGTCTTTTGAATATCACATTCCCTTGCTTTCAACTGATGGTAGCCTGATTTGAGATCTATCTTAGAAAAACAAGTGGCACCCTGAAGCTGATCGAAAAGATCATCAATTCTCAGAAGAGGATACTTATTCTTGATAGTAACCTTATTCAACTGACGGTAATCTATAGACATTCTAAGAGAACCATCCTTCTTTCTCACAAATAAGACCGGAGCGCCCCAAGGTGAGACACTTGGTCGAATGAAACCTTTCTCTAGGAGATCTTTCAATTGCTCTTTTAACTCCTTAAACTCTGCTGGTGCCATTCTATATGGCGGAATAGATATAGGATGAGTATCGGTAAAAATTTCTTTACCGAAGTCTATTTCTCTCTTAGGAGGGACTCCGGGAAGATCATCTGGAAAGACTTTTGGAAACTCTTTTACTACTGGAACTAACTGGATAAGAGGTATCTCAACACTAGAGTCATTAACTCAGACTAAGTGATAGACACACCCCTTGGAAACTAACTTCCTCGCCTTAAGGTACGAAATAAAACGACCCTTAGGCACTGCTGAACTACTCTTCCACTCTATAACTGGTTCACTGGGAAACTGGAACTTGACTACTCAGGTTCTACAATCTATTGATGCATAACAGGCATGAAGCCAGTCCATACATAGAATGACATCAAAATCTACCATATCTAACTCAACTAAGTCAGTCATGGTACTTTTGTGATTGACGGAAATTGTACAATCACGATAGACTCTCTCTGTTAGAATAGACTCACCAACAGGTGTAGAAACACTGAATGGCTCAAGAAGCTGTTCAGGAAGAACATCAAAATTCATTGAAACATAAGGAGTTACAAAAGATAAACTCTCCCCTGGATCTAGCAAAGCATAAACTTCAAAGTTAAAGACTTGGATGATAGTAGTGACAATATCTGGTGAATCCTCTTGCTCGTGGCTACTAGTGATAGCATAAAGATGGTTTGCTCCTCCGCCTGCCCCTGAAGTAGCTCCTCTAGATGCAGCTTTGTCTGGTGGAGCAACTGAAGAAGACCGGGCTCTATTGCCCCCATTACCATTACCCTGCCTGTTCTTTGGATACTCTCTCATAAAATGACCATTCTGGCCACACTTGAAACAATCAGTGGAGCAATCACGACACATCCCTGAGTGGTTCCTACCACACTTAGCACATGAAGGAGGCTTACTACCCCCTTGTTCCATACTACCTTGAGAATAGAAAGGTTTAGCTCTGAAATTCAGACTATTGTACTCACCTTTGTTCTTTGGTGCTGGTGCACTAGCAGATGATGGAGCAGGTCCCTTTTGTTTCTGTTGGAAGGATGACCGGTTGACATTACTCTTTTGCTGCCCGGACTCGTTCCTTGATGTCTTAGCCCTCTTATTCTTAAACTCTTCTCTATCCCTCAACTTGTCCTACTCAACCTGTTGCACATGGATCATTAGCCTTGCTATGTCCATATCCCCTATCAGCATAGCTGCCTTGCCTTCCTTGCTTGACAGACGAGACAACCCAGCAACGAATAAACTCATCCTGCTCCTCATGTCAGCAACCATTTCCGGAGCATAGAGGGAAAGTTTTGTGAACTTCAGACTGTATTCAAGGACACTCATAAACTCCTGCTTAAGGGTGAGAAACTCTCGTACTTTTGGTTCTCTCAGTTCTCGGGGAAAGAAACGCCCCATGAAAGCGCTCTCAAAAACAACCCAACTCACAATTGTTGCACCCACAGCTCGATTCTTCTTCCATTGATCAAACAAGATTCTAGCGACACCCTTCATTTGAACTGCAGCTAATTCCACCCTCTCAGTATCAGCAACATGCATAATTTCAAAAACCTTTTGAATTTCTTCAACAAAGTTTTCCGGATCCTCTGTGACACTTGAACAAGTGAAGCTTGGAGGATTCATCCTTAGGAACTCACGGATCCTTGAAGTATCAGCCCCTTCCTGTTGATTCTCTCTCTGTCCAACTTGATTGGTCATATCTTGACTTAGCATCCGGATAGCTTCACGAAATTCAACATTGGTGACCTAACCTTGGGGTTGCACTTCTGGTGCATCAAGTACCCCTTGTTCCTGTGGTTCAATATTCCTTCTAGCGGGACGACCTCTGAAAGCTCTTCGTGGAGGCATGATTTGAAAGACACGCACAAGCAGGAGTTAGAAGAAATTTTTTAGAGATAAACTTTATTGCACGAAATGAATATGAAAGAAGTGAGATAGTTCCTAAATGTTGCAGCCTCCTAATTATAGATGTTGCGCGCGTCACACCGATAACTAGGACTCTACAGACACGGCTTCATAGACTCCCTAGGACTCTTGAACTCTATCCTCTGATACAAAGTTTATCATACCCCGAGCCTATACCCCGGGTGGGACTGACACTAAGAACCATTACTGGCCCCAAGTGAACCCTTGGCCTAGCTTACTACTCGGTGGAAGACTTAATCATGATAAGATACTTTAAAAGGTAAACTGACCTTTTCAATAGGTAACTTAGAATGTATTAATTAACATTCAACTTAGCCAAAGTGGCAACTCAAGATTCAACATAAGCCAATAACAAGGTAGTGACAAATAAACTAACTAACTGTCTATCTATGAAGACTCTAAAACTGGGAGAGATGTCGAGACAAGACCCCCGATCATCCTAACAACTGAAAACTACTAAAGCAATGTAAATAGGGATCCTCCGGAAAGCAAGGAGGCTCACCACAAGACTCTGAATGCTCAACTAGATCAACAAAGTGCTGGATGTTGATCCTGATTATATGTATCTGCATCATAACAATGATGCAGGCCATATGGCGTCCGTACATTGAATGTACGAGCATGCGAGGGGAACACTAAAGCAAGACATATGCTTGAAAGGAACTGAAAGAACATACATGGGCTCAACTCAACTCAACTTAACTCATTTCAGTATAAAGCAATAATATGAATGCAGTATAGAGAAAAGCTTTTAAAACATGGATGACAACTCGGTGTATTTAGAAATACAATAGTAACTCTGTATGTATGCAAAGATACAATATAAACTTTGGAATTTATATAAAAATACAATTTACTTTTGTGTATATAAGAATAAAAAATACTGTTGTGGGAGTTTCTCTAACCGACAACCATCACTTAGGAGCTATTGTGATGATACAACATTTGCCTCACCCTGCCAGGGCCGTCCTATACCTTGCCGAGGGTATAGAACCTGACTACTAAGCGGATCCACTGTCTATGCTAACAAGCACTAAGGATTCATCTAAAAAGTATGACCCTCTTTCTACCCATGATGGCTACATGGTTTATGGGGGCTGGGAGTTGTCTGAACTATCCCCCATATCGGTGCTCAATACTACTCCAAAAATATAATACTAGCTCTTATGTTTAAAAATATAACTTCTTTTTGTGGTTTGAGATAATTGCTCAAAACTTAGCTCAAAGGCTCTTCTTGGAAATCAAAGTTTCCTCTCTTGCTTAATTGTGAAAGCATTTACTCTTTACTGAAAAACAAGCTCAAAGGCTCTTTTGGAAATCAAAGTCTCCTTTCTTGCTTAAATGTTAAAACATTTAATCTTTGGGAATACATAGTCCCGATATACTCTTTTTGAAGAAATGAACTTCAATATTTACTCTTTACTCAACCGAAAACTCAAGTCTTAAAACAAAGTTAAACCGTTTGTAAAAGTCTTTTGGAAACTCTATGAACTTCTCTTGACTTGGCTCTTAACTTTCCTTGAATTTGAATTTATAGATTCAAGGATTGTGATTTGTGATATGAAAGATCTCATGATGTTTAGAAATGTTTTTAGATAGTTAAACATGAGAAACGATCAAGAAATCACTGTCTGGAAGCAAGTCCGTGATGCAGAGATGCATTTAAATATTTTGTTGCAAAATAAATGTTGAGGCAGAAGGTTCCGTGACCGCTCCGTGATGCCGAGAAAGATTCTGTCAAATGGTGGGGCAAGTCAGCAACACGGACTGGGACACCAGATTTGCCCGACTTTTTCCTTCTTCATTTTCTAACCGCAATTCACCTAAAATCGATTCTTTTTCTCAACTCCTCTGTAGATTCAGATACCTAGTACATACACACTAGAATCTAACTAAAAACAACTCTAAAAATCGACATTAAACTCTCAAGAACTCCTCAATCTCATCCCAAATTCAAGAACGAAAGCAATTCAAGAACACAACTCAAGAACATCAAATTCTCAATCTTTTAGGATGAAAATCATACTGAATTAAATATGTTTGTCACGTGGGTGAACGAACCCAATGCTACGTGAACTCACATACCTCTTTAGGGATCAACCCTTGGTGAAACGACTTCGATTCAGCAAGAAAACTCCAAGAACACTTGACTTTTCTCCTATTTTCTCCTATTGAGTTCTTTCTCCAAAAACCCTAGCGTAATTTGGTAAAGCGTAAACTGATCTAATTATCTTTAGACCCCTAAGTAATTACCAAAAACGAAATAACTTAATTGGGTAGTGAAAAGACCATAGTACCTTTCAAAAATCCGGTTTTGACTTTCCTTATCTAGACAACCCAACTTCAAATGGGCATATCTCCCTCATACGAACTCAAAATCGCGTAAACTCAGCGGCGTTGGAAAGATAATTCCAAGATATTTCCTACGATATCTTGTAGCACAACTAACTCATCCTGATCTAGGAGTTATGGTCATTTGAAGTTGATCCAAAACTCATACTTAGCTTAACTTTGTCAAACTTTCCAAATTTGATTATTTCCAAAAAAGGTTCTTTCTAAATTTAGCTCTTTCAAATAGTGGGGTGTTACAGTCTCTGATAATTGAATTTGTTGTAGTGACAATATCATCACATGTTGAGGTGTAGCTATCATTTGTTATAATAATATGTAGAAGATAAGTCAATTTGAATAAAATCATGAACAAAGAATCTGCGCATACACAAATCAATTAGAGTTGACATTAGCATTTAGTTGGCGCTTTCAAAAAAAGTATTCATGTCGTTTATTTCATAATAATTCCTAAATATCGCGGTGCAGATTAGCATCCTGTACTAAGGAATATATAATTGTTCTAAAGTTCACTTCTACCATAGATTTAACATATTTGGTTGCTAGGTGAAAAGAGTCAAGTGACACACTTTTTATTCAGAAAAAATGCCTAATTAAGTGAAATTGACACTAAAAATATCAAAAAGTGACATGAAAGCAAAAAGGAACCTGAAATAGAATTGTAGATGAATAAATAAAGAAAGATGAATAGGAAGAAGGGTATACTATAAAAGAGTCAAGTGGCTCACTTCAAAGTCACAAAAAACACCTAATTAAGTTAGACATGCACTCGAAAAATCAGATAGCCACATGAAAGCAAAAACAACCGTACATAGAAATATGAATATAGAAAAAGAAGAGGAAAATACAGAAATGAGTTATGACCAACGATATTCTATAAAAGGATGAAACTTTAAAAGACAATTAAAATATTGATACATGTGAAAGAGCAAAAAAGACACTTTTGGAGCCAAGAGGAACCACAATCTACATATATAATGTGAGAAAGAAATGAATACAAAATGCTTGATGGATCCTTGGATCTATATTTAACTTTTCTATTTTAGAGTAAAAGATCATTCATAAATACAGAGGGCATATAGTAAATTAGAAAATGAAACTGATAATAGATTAAATCATGAGAATATAAAAGCTCATTGTATCGAAGTAGCACCTTGTGGGAGTACGAAAGTCATTAGCAGGTTAGGCATATGATGAAAGTCCACCATTATGATCCTTCTACTTGCTTCCCTTTGGTTTGTTAAGCTTTCCTCAAACTTTTTCTTGCTTGATTAAAACTTCATTTTCATGCCTCTGATGCTTTGTGTTTCTTTTTGCATTGCAGAGTCATGCAAAAAGAAACAATGCATTAGAGATATGAAGATGAAGCCATGTTTGAATCAAGCAAGAGAAAATTTAAGGAAATATTGGCAAAGCAAATGGAATTAAGCCAATAGAAGGATTGTAATGGTGGACTTTTATCATATACCTAAACCTGCTAATGACTCTCGTGCTCCCGCAAGATGTTGCTGAGATACGAAGAGGTTTTGATATTCTCATGATTTATTCTGTTCCAAATTTTATTTTATTTTCATTTAGTTTACACCCTTTGTATGTATGAATGATCTTTTTCTTTGAAATAGAAAAGTTTAAAAGATCTCAATGGTTCTACAAATATTTTGTGTTCATTCTTTACTCATATCATACATGTAGATTTTGTGGCTTTGATACATATCTTCTTGTTTCCAAAAGGGTCTTTTTCCCTCTTTCACCCGTATTATCATTTTACTTGTCTTTTAAAGTTTCATTTTTTTCCTTGGAACTCAGTGTTGCTTTATTTTCTTAATTTACTCTTTCTTTCCTGTTTTTTTCTAGCAATAATGTATATATGCTATATTTGAATGAAAAATATGGGGTTTTGCTTATATATCTCTTCTTGTCTATGTAAGATTTGACAAGAGTTGCACAGTGTTTATAACCCATTGACTAACATGTTTTATGCTAGTATTTCATGCTTCAGTGTCTACAAGTAACTGTGTTTGAATGCACAAAGACAAGAGGTTTGTCATCATCAAAAAGGGGGGAATTTGTTGAGATTTATGCAGTTTTGATGATTGACAAAGAAAGATGAAACAAATCATCCAACATGGTCTAAAGGTACACTGTCATGAGTAGTTGAAATCGGAAAAAAATTCAAAATGAATAAAGACAAGAGTGCAAAAATTAAGGAATAAATAATGCTAATTTCTTGATAAAAGCCAAGGAAATAAACATTTGATGAATTGAAAAGAAAGAATCAATTAGTTTGATTTGAAAAAGGAGTCTAAAGTGGCAAGGAGTTTTAATGGAAAAAGGTGTGTCACTTGAAGTAGAACTCTTCAAGTTACTGCTAAATTAAAGAGTTGGAGTTCGACTACAACACAAAAGAATCAATGAATTTGATTTGAAGGGGTCTAAAGAAGCAAAAAGTTTTAATTGAAGAAGGAATCTCACTTGGAGTAGAACTCTAAACCAAGTGATATCATGTCAATAAGGAGTTTGAAGTCAACAATAACTCTATGAAGAATTGTGCTTAATAGAGGTGAAGCCGTCCAAAAAAAGAGCAAAAAGAGTAATTGAAAAATTGACTTCGTAAGTGCTACCAGTAAACACATCGTTTAAAAATTCAATTCCTAATTATTGAGTTTCTATATTGTTATTAAGATCCTAGAGTTGATTTGTTCATGTCTAAATTTCAGAATGAACCCTATTTTGAGTTATAAATTTTGAAAAGTTTTTTTTTAAAGCCAACACTTGAGTTCTTAAACAGAGTTTTGAGGAAGTAAGTATGAGAATGAGAAGAGTCTTATACATGGGTCCATATTGTTATGTCGACTCTTAAGTCAAGTCGTTTATGCCCATAAATTCCATATGAACTCCATAAATTGAGTATCTTTGAGAGGAGTAGTATCTTCAAGTTCTAAGATCTTGAGTATTGAGTTCCTAACCCTTTTGAGATTATATTCCTTATTGCGGGACTACTACATGCCACCCATGAAGGTCCTTGAGTTGAGTTGTTCATGCCCATAATTCTGCATGAACCCTATGAGTCGAGCAGTCTTGAGATAAGTATTATCATTGAGTCTTTGAGTTCAGGATTTTTTGAGTTCCGAATATTGAGTTCTATATATATGGTTATTGAAAACCTTGATTGAGTCGTTCACATCCATAATTCGGCATGAACCCTATTTTGAGAAGTCTTTTACAATCACTTTAAATTTGTTTCAAGTCTTGAGCACTTGATTTTGAGAAAGATTAGAGTTGAGTTCATTTTTTCAAAATGAATATATGGGAACTAAGTATTCCTAAGAGTAAATGTTTTTACATTTAAGAAGAGAGGAAACACCGATTTCCAAAAGAGTTTCATGAGAAGTTTTTAGTACAGTCTTTTTTAAGAGAAAACATTTGATTAATAATCTCAAAACACCATTAGAGTTATGTTTTTAAACATATGAGCTAGTTATATTTGGGCAGTAGTATTGAGCATCGATATGGGGGAGAGTTTAGACAACTCACAGCCCCCATAAACCATGTAGCCAACGTGGGTAGAAAGGGTCATACATTTAAGATGATTCCTTATTGCTTTTTAGCATAGACTAGTGGATCCACTTAGTAGTAGGTTCTATACCCCGAAAAAGTATAAGACAGTTCTGGCACTATGGGCTAGACGTTGTATCATCACATAGCTCATAGTGATGGTTGTCGGTTAAAGAATCTCCCACAAAGTTATATTGTATTTTTATATACAAACTGAGTTATTATTTTATTCTTCAATACATTGAGTTGCTATCTACTATTTTAAAAGATTTCCATATATTGCATCTTTTATTATTGCTTTATCTTGAATTGAGTATCAATAGTTGAGTATCCAGAGTTGAGTATCTTTTTGTTGAGTTGAGGCTTATTTCTCAGAGTTGAGTTGAACTATGTTTCAGAGAGTTAATATTTTATTGTTGAGTTGAGCTCTATTTCTCTAAGTTGAGTTGAACTATGTTTCACAGAGTTGAGTCTCTTATTATTGAGTTGCACTATATTTCATTTAGTTGAGTTGAGTTGAATGAGTTTAGAAGAGGTATGTATTTTTCTTTTCCATTAGTTCAAGCTTATTTTTATGTTTTAAAATTCCCCTTACATGCTCGTAGATTCCATGTACTGAGCCATTTGGCCTGCATCATTTCATGATGCAGATACAGGTATTCAGGATCATCAGCAGGCGTTTCGTTGAACTCATGTGAGATTCTAGTCATCTTTGGTGAGCCTTCTTATATTTCGGAGGACTTCACCTTTATCTTACATTTATTAGTTTTCAGATATCGTGGGTCTTGTTCTGATATCCTTCTGTAATTGTAGAGGCTTCATAGATAGACAAAGTTGAGGAGTTTCTGTATTTACCTTTATTTTGAGTATTGTACAGACTTTTAAAAAGGTTGAGTATTCGAGTTTACTGAATTTATTTCAGTTTTAAGCTATTGTATGCTTGAGTTAGTCTTCCGCTTATAGTCAGCCAGGATGAGGGTTCGCTTGGGACCAACAATGGTTCTCGAGTGCCAGCCACGTCTAGGGTGTAGACTCGGGTCATGAAAAACTTGGTATCAGAGCATAGAGTTCAAGTGTCCTAGGGTGTCTATGAATTCGTGTCAAGTAGGATCTTATTTATGGTTGTGAGGGCCCCACTTCTATAAATGAGGAAATACAGACATTTAATAAAAGTTTCCGATATTTCATACTCTTATTCGTGTAATAGAGCTATGTCATAGTGATTTATTCTAACTCGTGTGTTCTCATATCCATTCGACTATCCCCCATACTAAAGGTGGTTGAAAACTAAAGTTGAATATCCTTATCGATGAGTTATTCTTAGCAAGAGCCTTGAGGAAGTCATTAGACTCTAGAGGGGCTTGAGAGAAGCCCATGAGTGAGTTAAGTGTGGAGTTTCAAAGAAATGGACTCATATTCATATGAATCGTGCGTTTGAGCTAAAAGCGAGTTGTACGATCTTTTTCCTAAGCCTAGTTTCAGCTGAGATCTTTATGAGGAAGTATGTTTAGAGCTTGGGTGGTATTTTCACCCAAGAAGGGTAGCATGAGTTACGAGATCATGAGCAGTAGTAGTGAAAGAGCCCAGAGTTAGAGGAAAGTATGTAGAGGTTTAGTAATCTAAGTAAGGGAGATGGTGTTTTGACAAGCTATGTTACTATAATCATGCACCTAGTAAGTTAGTAATGAGGAGTTTTCCCTTATGGGTAGACTAAAAAGTGATGAGTTGTGAAGATTCCATCATAGGAGGTAGAGTGTGTTGTTGCTAGAAAGGAGTTTGTGATGAAGTGTCAATGTGTAGTTACTGACCAAGTGTAAGAGTTGAATAGAAGAGCAGGAGTATACATGAGGTGATAGATCTAAGCTAGGCTTATGATTTTGAGGGAGAGCCCATAATATTAAAAGTGTTATAGAACTAATTAGGCATTGATGTATAGTGAATGAGTGAATAGTACTCAAGTTGTGAAGGGAAATGTGATAGTAAAATTGTAAGTAAGAATACTAAGAGATAAGGATTGACTATTTGTCATAAGGTCCTAGTGGACGAGTGTTTCTGAATTTGTATCCAGTAGTTGTTAATTGGTATAGTAAGCGAGAAATCATATTGATATTCGGGTTTAGTCATAAATATTACGCTTGAATTTGAGATGAGTGTCATGATCAAAAGAATGGCAACATGAGGGTGATGATGCTAGTCTTGACATTTGATCTAGAAGACTTGACATAGAGTAGGTGAGGAATTGAGTTTATAACCTGCAATAAATATGAGTGGTACAAGTGAGAGACCCTAACGTTTAGATAAGGGCGGTGAAGTATGGCTAAGTCACAAGAGTAACAAGAGCATTAAGAGGTGTGCCGATATGGTATGTACTAGATGAGGTTCCAATTAAGTTATAATTTTCCATGTGTGCCTAGATAGCATAATTGAGTTGTCAATGTGGAATAGGTCCATAGCTTTCAAGTGTTAGCTTTAGACCTAAGGGGGAGATGATAAGATGAGAAATCAAGTCAAGTGTTGAGAATTTCTTAAGGAGTTGGTTAGTAGGAGTCCATGGAGTTGTTAGAGTACTAAGCTTGAAGCTTGAATGTGGTGTTTTTAAACATTAGGTGGTTCTTGATATGAGCCCAGTGTGGTGGTAAAGAGTAATAGTTTTGGGATGAGATTCCATTTAGAGAGGTATAGAACCCGAACCTAAGGATTTGGGTTAAGCTTGAATATAGTAAGACCATACCATTAGACTTAGACCTTAGTAAGAGTAACCCAATTCCATACCCAGTCCAGTCATCATTCGAGGATGCATAATCCCAAGGGGAGATATTGTATCACCTTGAAATTTTTTTGAGCTAAGACTTGAACCATCTTTCATAGTGAGTAAGTTTTTACCAAGGAATTTAAATTTTTCCTAAGTGTTAAGGTCACTAGATGTAGCACCTTGAGTTCCCAAAAGAATTAAAGAGAATTTCATTCATCCACAAAAGTGTTTAGGGTTTTATAGAGAATATTCAAGAGGAGAAAAAGTTCAAAGTTTCAAGCGTTCCTTCAAGAAATTCAAGATTTCACCAAGAACCTAGTTCTTTGAGGTATGTAAGCTTCCATAGTGTTGGGTTTGTTCACTCACACGCCAATCATGAGTTTCTTTTGCGAATCCATCCATAAATATTAAGAAATTTAATTTCTTGATGAGTTTTGATAAGTGTTCTTGAAGTTTCCTTATCGATTATGTTTTTATGTAAGATTATACTTGGGTCAGATTCAAAAGATCATATCTCTTAGAATATAAAGAGTTACGTGGCCCATAACCTATCAAATTAAAGGTATTTGAATCTAATTTCTAACGCCACTAATTTCGTGTCGAACCAATTTCTCAGTAAAAAGTTATGACTATTTTAGTAACCTGATATAGTGTTGTTACGAATTAGCCGACGGGAAAACATTAAAAATGGTCATTTTTGTCCTTTTTACCTCCAAGAAAACCCTAAACGAATTTCTTGACTAATGAAAGGCTCAAAACAATCAGATTTTCATCTTTTAATCCATCATTCTCTTCTCTCTCAAACCCTGCAAAAAACCCTAAGGAAAAATCAAAGTAGAAGACTCCATTCAAGATTCTTTCAATCTTTTTCAAGATTATTTCAATCTTTTACAAGATTCTTCTTCAATGTAAGTCCTTCTCAAAGAATTTCATTCTTTCCAACTCAAATTGGTTTATACAATTATGAATCACTAATGAAAATAATAATTCTTGGTCATAGAGATTTCAAGAAAGTAATTCAAGAATCTCAAGAAAAGTTTTCTTGATTGTTTACCTTCAAGCTAGGGTTTTAAGACTTCTAATCAAGATTCTTCTTCAATATTCTTCAAGATTCTTCAAGAACCTTGTTCTTTCAGGTATGTAAGGCTATCATAGTGTTGGACTAGTTCGACCTCACGCCCTACATCTACTTTCAGATAAGTAAAAGAGTAATCTACGACTCTTTCCCTAGATTTGAGTATTCTTGAGATAAGTTGAGTTTGAGTTCTTGAATTCGTGTTTCTTTTAAAAATTATATTCCTAATTATTGAGTTTCTATATTTTTATTGAGATCCTAGAGCTGATATGTTCATGTCTATATTTCAGAATGAACCCTATTTTGAGTTATAAATTTTGAAAAGTTTTTTTTTAAAGCCAACACTTTAGTTCTTAAACATAGTTTTGAGGAAGTAAGTATGAGAATGAGATGAGTCATATGCATGAGTCCGTATTGTTATGTCGACCCTTGAGTCAAATCGTTCATGCCCATAAATTCCGCATGAACTGAATAAATTGAGTATCTTTGAGAGGAGTAATATCTTCAAGTTCTAAGTTCTTGAGTATTGAGTTCCTAACCCTTTTGAGATTATATTCCTAATTGTAGGACTACTACATGTCACCCATGAAGGCCCTCGAGTTGAGTTGTTCATGCCCATAATTCTGAATGAACCCTATAAGTCGAGCAGTCTCGAGATGAGTAGTATCATTAAGTCTTTGAGTTCAGAAGTTTTTGAGTTCCGAGTATTGAGTTCTATATATATGGTTATTGAAAACCTTAATTGAGTCCTTCACGTCCATAATTCGGCATGAACCCTATTTTGAGAAGTCTTTTACAATCACTTTAAACTTGTTTTAAGACTAGAGCACTTGAGTTTGAGAAAGAGTAGAGTTGAGTTCATTTTTTCAAAATGAATATATGGGAACTAAGTATTCCCAAAAGAGAGGAAACACCGATTTCAAAAAGAGTTTCATGAGAAGTTTTTAGTACAGTCTCTTTTAAGAGAAAACCTTTTGAGTAATAATCTCAAACCATAGAAAGAGTTATGTTTTTAAAAATATGACCTATTTATATTTTGGTAGTAGTATTGAGCACCGATATGGGGGAGAGTTTAGACAACTGACAGCCCCCATAAACCATGTAGCCAACGTGGGTAGAAAGGGTCATACCTTTTAGATGATTCCTTATTGCTTTTTAGCATAGACTAGTAGATCCACTTAGTAGTAGGTTCTATACCACGGCAAAGTATAAGACAATCCTGGCAGTGTGGGCTAGACGATGTATCATCACATAGCTCATAGTGATTATTGTCGGTTAGAGAATCTCCCACAGAGTTATATTGTATTTTTATATACAAACTGCTATATTATTGTATTCTTCAATACATTCAGTTGCTATCTACTGTTTTAAAAGATTTCTATATATTGCATCTTTTATTATTGCTTTATCTTGAGTTGAGTATCCAAAGTTGAGTATCCAGATTTGAGTATCTTATTAATGAGTTGAGCCCTATTTCTCTGAGTAGAGTTGAACTATTTTCACTGAGTTGAGTCTCTTATTATTGAGTTGCACTATGTTTCATTGTGTTGATTTGAGTTGAATGAGTTGAGAAGAGGTAAGTATGTTTCTTTTCCATCAGTTCAAACTTTCATTTATGTTTTAGAATTCCCCTTACATACTCGTACATTCCATGTACAGAGCCATTTGGCCTGCATCATTTCATGATGCAGATACAGGTATTCAGGATCATCAACAGGCATTTCGTTGAGGTCATGTGAGATTCCAATTAGCTTTGGTGAGCCTTCTTATATTCCAGAGGACTTCACCTTTATCTTACTGTTATTAGTTTTGAGATGTCGTGGGTCTTGTCCCAATATCCTTCTGTAATAGTAGAGGCTTCATAGATAAATATAGTTGAGGAGTTTCTGTATTTAATTTTATTTTGAGTATTGTGCAGAATTTTATAAATGTTGAGTATTCGAGTTTATTGAATTTATTTTAGTTTTAAGCTTTTGTATGCCTGAGTTAGTCTTCCGCTTGTAGTCATCCAGGATGAGGGTTCGATTGGGGACCAGCAATGGTTCTCGAGTGCCGGCCATGTCCAGGGTGTAGACTCGGGTCGTGACAAGTAGGTTAGGCATACGATGAAAGTCCACCATTAAGATCCTTCTACTTGCTTCCCTTTGGTTTGTTAAGCTTTCCTCAAACTTTTTCTTGCTTGATTCAAACTTCATTTTCATGTCTTTGATGGTTTGTGTTTCTTTTTGCATTGCAGAGAAATGCAAAAAGAGACAATGCATCAGAGACATGAAGATGAAGCTATGTTTGAATCAAGCAAGAGAAAATTTAAGGAAATGTTAGCAAAGCAAAGGCAATTAAGATAATAGAAGGATTGTAATGGTGGAGTTTTATCATATACCAAAACCTGCTAATGACTCTCTTGATCCCGTATACGTTGTTGAGATACGAAGAGGTTTTGATATTCTCATGATTTAATCTGTTCCAATTTTTTTTTCATTTAGTTTACAACCTTTGTATAGATGAATGATCTTTTTCTTTGAAATAGAAAAGTTAAAAAGATCTCAAGGGATCTACAAATATTTTGTGTTCATTTTTTTCTCATATCATATATGTAGATTTTGTGGCTTTGATACAGATCTTCTTGTTTCTGATGTGCCGTGAAATCTTGACACATTTGATGCTCAAAACTAAGGTTTAACGCTAGAATCGGGTGTATTTTTGTAACATTTGATGTGTTTGTTGAATGTCTAAACAGGTTCTCACTAGCATGAAAGGAGTTAAAAAAGATGCTAAAAAGGGAATGAACTGAAGGAAGGACCACGGGACCCATCACGGGTCGTGGTTATCATGACGGGTCTTCATAATGCACGTAGGGACAAAGTAGTGAACTTGGAATCTTGAGGCTGATGACCAATTTCCAAGTAAAGACCACAGACACCAAGACGGGCCTTGGTCATTATAATCATCATGATGCTTTCCGTGATGGAGTTCCAGTGAACAAGTCTTGAGAAGCTGAATTGTGAGTTGGCCAAGTGAAGACCACGGTCACCCAGACAGACCGTTGTCATTGTAACAGTCTGTGGTGACGCCCGTGGTAGGTTCTCAGTGTGCAAACTTTGAAGATGTGTGTTTGAAGATTTCCAAGTAAGGACCACGGAGGGCATCATGGACCGTGAAGCCCTTGACGGGTCGTCTTATTGCCCATGAAGCTGCCCGACATTTCAGTCCTACATTGAGTAGGACTCTTTTTAGACTGACTAATTGAATTGATTAGGTTGTAATTTTGTTTTATCTGGTGATATCTGGAATGAGCGACTAGTTTCTAAATATTCTTGACTTTGGTTTTTATCGATTAATATTGAATCGATCTTCAGAGTTGGATTTTGGTTTTTCTGAATATCAAGTATTCGTTGAATTTGCAATCTTTCGTAAGTGATTCTTTTAATGTTTTCATTACAAATCGTTATTTGTTCAGTTGAAACCATGAGTGGCTAAACACCACAACTAGGTTTGTGGGAACTATTTACGAAAATCTAGGTGTGAGTTCGTAAAATCAGTAAAATGTGATTTTGTATTTGCAATATATAACTCAACTTTCGTTATTCATTTATTCTAATGAGTGCACGCATTAGACGTAGCCTGTATCTATCAAATGTTCGAGGGAAAAGTGATAGTTGGGAAAAGGTTATTTTAATCTGATGAAATGGAGTCAAAGTTCAAGTTCGAGAGAAAAGAACTTTAACATCATTATAAGCGAGAGTAAAATTTGTTAACACTCTAGGACCGAAAGGACTTGGGTGGAAGTTATCTAACTAGACTGAGAAGTGTTACATATATCTAACTCGCCAGTAATTTGCAAAGAATGAATTTCCTGAAACTCAATTAAGGACAAACACCAGATGTAACGTCATGGGAAACACAACCCTGGTTTCATTCATTTATCAGTACAACCAAGGGTCGAAAATTCTTTCTCTGTTCACTCGTCCATAACGGTTACTAAGTGGGTTAAACGATTTCTTATCTTTCATAACTCCTTAATCAATCAAATATTCCAAACCCTAAGTCTACTAGTGTCGAAAATCATTAGTGACATTCATCTCGGTTTACATAGTTGAAAATTAAGCAAAATTTTGAAGTAATTTCTTCTCCATACTTTATATAAGTTCGATCTTATCTAGAATCAAGTTAGAACTTTAATTTTTTTTTTTGATTTTGTGTTTTTTTTACTTGATTAATTGTGGGTTAGGTTCTATGTGTTGTGGGTTGGTTTAAATTAGGTTGAATTGGTTGTTGTTGTTTATGGGTGTGATTAATTTGTGAAGAAATAGTGTTGAATGATGATATGAGTGTGATTTTGAATCCAATTTGTGAAAAGAAAAGTAGGCCTAAGTGAATTTTGTCAACAAAATTGTTGAAATTGCGAGATTATACTCGTGTGCATGTGTGTATTGGCGTAATAGGCGAATATTGTTCTTGTTTGAATGGTGATTGGTGAGTGTCCATAGATTAGTAGGTACATGTGTTGCAATATCTCATACAAGTGTGATCGTGTGCTCAAAATGGTTGAAATCTGACATAGCGTACATTTGGGGGGAACAATCACTGGAAAAGCTGTTAAGTGTAAGTCCACGATGGGCTTCACGGACCGTGGTGCCAACCACAGGTCGTGAAACCACTCGTGGTCCACACTTAAGGAAAGCACACACTGGCTAAGTTTACGAGGGTCATCACGGACCGTGGTGTACTCCACGGACCGTGAAACCCTCTGTGAACCACACTAGTACATTTCCATGCTGAACCAATACACCATCTCTTGTTCATGATGGTCCTCACAGACCGTGGTGCACACCACGGCCCGTGTATATTCCTTTATAAAAAGAAGAAGTTATTTTCTTTACAGTAATTCTGTTTTTCATTTTGAGTCCCTGGCCCTTCCTAATGAAAGATTGGGTGACGACATTTTTAAGGCCAGGCGTCACGTTGTAATTACACAGGGGAAGTCTGAGTACCTGTTAGTGTGCCATTTTACTTGTTCAATTATTAATCCGATTTGATTTTTCTCAGGTTCCATGGGTCCACGTAGAAAGACTGCACAAGTACACACCTCACCACCACCCTCACCAACTCAAAGTGAAAATGCAGCAGAATCTAGTAGTTCAGAGGTTTATATTAATACCACCATTGAAGAACACTCTCCTCAAACTACTAGATCACGAACAATGAGGGCTATTCTTCAGGACCCTCCTTCCCTATCTGAAGAGGAAGGTAGTGAATCCGGGAGTGGTGAGGCATCTGGCAGTGGGTCCGGAAGAGTTGATGCATCGGTTAGCGGTTCTGAAAGCGGTGAAGAATCTGTTAGCGGCTCTCTAGAAAATGTAGTTGCACCTCCACCTGAAGTGGGAACACAAGCTGAAACTGGGGCACAGGAAGACGTAGATGCCTAAGAAGAAGATGAAGAGGCCAGCACTGAGGCTGCGAGGATTCAATTTGTCCACCTAAATGAAGCTGACCTGGTGGTGCGACATCAACTAATTGTCTGTTATCGTTCTATGTGGACTGTGCGCAGATCTGAGGTGTTTTTCAATATGGGGATCGTGTCCAAGACAAGAAATTTTGCTAATCAGGCAGTTATACATGAGGCTAGAGTATTGGCATCGGATATCAAGGAATTTCCAGACATCTACAGAATATTCAAGATGCATCAATTGGGATGGATGACCAATTCTCCTGGGGAGTTCTCCCACCACATTACCTGATAATTCTTTGCTTCCTATGCAGCTACTCTAATGAATTTGGATGCCAACACTGAAAATACAAAGAGGGGGCAGAAAGCATTTGCCAGCACATGGGAACCACTCAACTCTGTAGTAGTGAGAGGCACATCTGTGGACATCTCTGAAGCCACGATCAACAGGATGCTATATGGTCCAGATTACACAGCACCAACTTCAGTTGGTCATTTTGAAGGCAAACATCATGCTGTGACGAGTGAGACTGAGATGGAGGATCCGACGTCGAGAGAGCGGGTCATGTGGTGGATTGCTGGGTTGATTGCTTCATAAGGGGAGAATGCACCATGGGTAGTAGGAGCCCAAATGCAGATTACTAAGGCATCGCTGTCATTCCCGGCTAAGGTTTGGTGGACTATTGTTCGTGCACAGTTACGGCCAGCGAATGATAACACCTTGTCGCCGTCCCTTGCATCACTGGTCGCTTGCCTCATGGCTGGTTACCCAGTCAATGTAGGCCTTATCATCGCCATGGAAATGCGGGACATATCACCAAATGAGAGAGCTGGATTACCATTTCCCTGTCTGATAGAGAAACTGTGTCTGCAAGCCAACATTCCTCAAAATAGGCTAGTATATAGATGGATTGAGGCAACCAGGATCACCACAACATCTAAAATCAAGGATGTTGCCAATCGTCTCTTCGGTGCCAAATCTGCACTGGTGGGAATATTAGTTGTCGTACCCCATGCACCAGTCGACATTCCACATGCTGATAGAGGTCCGGAACATGTTGAATTATCACAACCATCTGCATCGGTACCACCACCACCAGCTTCAGCCTCACAGGCTACAAGTACTTTTTTCACTATGCCTACTGTTATCTTTGGAAGGTTGGTTGCAGATCAGAGGCAGACTCGGGCCTTAGTGGATCAGATTGTGCTCAGACTACCTCAGGTAGTTCAGCGGGATGTATGTACTGCAGAGAAGCGGATTAAGGATGAAATGCAGACAGAATTGGCAGTACTAAAATATAGGATGGACGGCCTTGAGGTCCATGTGAAAAATTAGTTACAGGCTGTCGGTTCATTGAATGCAGAGGAGCTGAAGACACAGTTGGTGGAAATGAGAGCTACGATTGCTAAGGTGGCCGAGAAGCCAGTCACTGTGCCTCCACCAGTTGTCCCGGAGTCTTTGATGAGCTTATTCAATGAGAATCCTCCCACTCAGGTTCTTGATGATTTCTGGGGCGAGGTGCCCCAACACAAATCCAGCAAGAGAAAACACAAAGCTGGAGAGTCCAATGAGGAGCTGCAAGCTAACCTATCCAAAGAGGAAAAAAGAAAACACAAGAAAACCTGCAAGGAGTCGAGGAAAAAGGCTCGAGAAGAAGCTGCACTTGAGCAACAAAAGCGAGATGCTTTGTTGGCTGATGCCTCTAGCAGTTCCATAGCAGATCCTACTCCTAAAATTCCAGCTGACCCAGTACAGGTTTCTGAGAGTGCACCCATTGATAAGGGTGACAACACTTATCTGACTACCGGCGCCTAGTGCGCTATAGGTATGACCCCTCCTCATTGCCCTGCTTTGTGTTTATTGTACTTGGAGGGAAATGATTTTTTGTTTAGGGAGGGGGCGGTTAGCAACCTGTGTGCATGAAGTTTGGCTCTGTCTTGTAATTGTGTGTTGTGTTTTTAATGTATTTGTGAAGTTTTTATGTATTGAGCTATGCCGCAGCTAAGTTTTAAGCCTTTGTGTTCTGTTTGAAATGATAATATGTATGGCTTTAATCTGAAATTTGACTGTTAGGCTCCTTAGATGACATCCTAGATACTTATGGGTTTAACATTGGTAGTTTGAAACATAAATTGGTGAACTAAGAAACTGAAAAATGTAGTCATGTGTCATGTGTGTGTAAGGTTTTCTTGAGGTCTAAGGCTAGGAGCAGAAACTAGAACTTGCCCGAATAGTCTTGCTAGAATCTGAGAATAACTAGATAGGAAAGGATCAGTAGGCCATTTTTGCTAAGCCCACTAAAAGCCAAAAACAAACAACCAAATAAAAAGCATAACACTTGAACCCGATTTGAGCATGGAAACTAATTTTGTTCTTATGCGCTTGATATCATATCCTTGGGTCTCCGAAGATGCGATTCCACAACTCAGGCCAAACGCCTAAGTTGAGCGTGATTACAACCCGAGCAGAAAGGAAAAGTAGAAAAACATGGTTCACTCAGTCAGCTTGAAAGCAGAAAGTCTAAAGAACTCGCTTGAACAGGAGAAATGTGCAATATATAAAAAAAAATGAAAAATGCAAAAGAAAAAGAAAAAGCAAATAATGGTTGCTAGGATTTAATGGCATGAAAAAGGAGGGAATCGCTCAGAAAAAGTTGTGTGCGAACGAAACTTTGGAGAGCCAAGGAACTAGTCACTCACAAAAACAAAAATCCATTCCCTAGCCTGAGCCTATGTTACAAGCCGACAAAGTCCTACAGTGATCCTATTCCGGTTGTTTGAAGGATAGAGCGTAGAAAGCAACGGCAAGCCTATAGTTTTTTGTTTTTAGTGTTAGAAGTTCTTTGAGAGCGTGAGCGTAGAACCTAGTCCCAAATATCATGTGTGAGGGAGTTCTTTGATGTGAGGACACTGTGACTACATTTGATAGTAAATTGTGTTGGGTAATAGTACACAGGCATAATCATGGTCGGCTGAGGGTAATGGGATGTCATATATTGATCCTTGCATGTTAGATAGATGGTTTCGGATACAAACTTTGGTTGAAATGGATGCTGCATGGTCATATTGATTTTTGGGGGGTTTGAACATCAAATGTCTTGTTTTCTCATCACTTGAGGACAAGCAATGGTTCTAAGTTGAGGGTGTTGATGTGCCGTGAAATCTTGGCACATTTGATGCTCAAAACTAAGGATTAACACTAGAATTGGGTGTATTTTTGTAAGATTTGATGTGTTTGTTGAATATCTAAACAGGTTCTCACTCGCATGAAAAGAGTTGAAAAAGAAGCAAAAAAAAAGGAATGAACTGAAGGAAAGACCACGGGATCCATCACGGGCCGTGGTTATCATGACGGGTTTTCATAATGCTTGTAGGGACAAATCAGTGAACTTGGAATCTTGAGGCTGGTGACCAAATTCCAAGTAAATACCATGGACACCAAGACGGGCCGTAGTTATTATAACGGGTCATGATGCTGTCCGTGATGGAGTTCCAGTGAAGAAGTCTTGAGAAGCTGAAGTGTGAGTTGGCCAAGTGAAGACCACGGACACCCAGACGTACCGTGGTCATAGTAACGGTCCGTGGTGATGCCCGTGGTTGGTTCCCATTGTGCAGGCTCTGAAAAGGTGTGTTTGAAGATTTATAAGTAAGGACCATAGATTGCTTCATGGACTGTGAAACCCTTGACGGGTCGTCTTACTGCCCGTGAAGCTGCCCGACATTTCAGTCCTACTTCGAGTAGGACTCTTTTTAGACTGACTATTTGAATTAATTAGGTTGTAATCTTGTTTTGTCTGGTGATATCTAGAACGAGCGACTAGTTTCTAAATATTCTTGAGTTTGGTTATTATCGATTAACATTGAATCGATCTTCGGAGTTGGATTTTGGTTTTACTGATTATCAAGTGTTCGTTGAATTTGCAATCTTTCGTAACTGATTTCTCTTAATCTTTTCATTATATATCTTTTTTTGTTTAGTTGAAACCATGAGTGGCTAAACACCACATCTAAGTGTGAGTTCCTTAAAATGAGTAAAATGTGATTTGTATTTACAATATATAACTCAACTTTCGTTATTCATTTATTCTAACGAGTGCACGCATTAGAGGTAGCCTGTATCTATCAATTGTTCGAGGGAAAAATGATAGTTGGGAAAAGGCTGATTTAATTATGATGAAATGGAGTCAAAGTTCGAGTTCGAGAGAAAAGAACTTTAACATCATTATAAGCGAGAGTAAAATATGTTAACACTCTAGGACCGAGAGGACTTGGGTGGAAGTTATCTAACTAGACTAAGAAGTGTTAGATATATCTAACTCGCCAGTAATTTGCAAAGAATGAATTTCCTAAAACTCATTTACGGACAAACACCAGATGTAATGTCATGGGAAACACAACCCTGGTTTCATTCATTTATCAATATAACCTGTGAATCAATACTCTATTAATTGTTAATCTGGATTCTGTTTAACAATATTGGTTACTTGAACTTTACAACTAAATCCATTTTACCTTCCACAATTACTTTCTCTAGGATATAATAACATCATTTAGATAAACGCGACAGTGAAATCATTTCTGTAAAGAAATTCTCAGTGGGATCGACCTCAACTCACGTTGAATTCTATAAATTGACTTCGACTGTTTATACTTCTTAATTGAAGTGTAAGCTTGGATGTATTAGTTTCCAAAAGGGTTTTTTCCCTCTTTCACCCGTATTATCGTTTTACTTGTCTTTTAATGTTCCATTTTTTTCCTTGGAACTCAGTGTTGCTTTATTTTCTTAATTAACTCTTTCTTTCTTGTTTTTCCTAGCAATGTTGTATATATGCTATATTTGAATGAAAAATATGGGTTTTGGCATATATATCTTCTTGTCTATGTAAGATTTGACAAGATTTGTGCAGTGTTTATAACCCATTGACTAACATGTTTTATGCTAGTATTTCATGCTTCAGTGTCTACAAGTAACTGTATTTGAATGCACAAAGACAAGAGGTTTGTAATCATCAAAAAGGGGGGAATTTATTGGGATTTATGCAGTTTTGATGATTGACAAAGAAATATGAAACAAGTCAGTCAATATGGTCTAAAGGTACACTGTCGTGAGTAGTTGAAATCGGAAAAACTTTCAAAATGAATAAAGACAAGAGTGCAGAAATTAAGGAATAGATAATGCTAATTTTGTGATAAAAGCCAACGAAATAAACATCTGATGAATTGAAGAGAAATAATCAATGAGTTTGATTTGAAGAAGGAGTCTAAAGTGGCAAGGAGTTTTAATGGAAGAAGGTGTCTCACTTGAAGTAGAACTCTTCAAGTTACTGCTAAATTAAAGAGTTGGAGTTTGACTACAACACAAAAGAATCAATGAATTTGATTTGAAGGAGTCTAAAGAAGCAAAAAGTTTGAATTGAAGAAGGAATCTCACTTAAAGTAGAACTCTAAGCCAAGAGATATCATGTCAACAAGGAGTCTGAAGTGAAAAATAACTCTATGAAGAATTGTGCTTAATAGAGGTGAAGTCGTCCAGAAACAGAGCAAAAAGAGGAATTGAAAAATTGATTTCGTAAGTGCTACCAGGGAACACATCGTTTATGTGATAGGAGTTTTTATTTGTGAATGAGTCTTGATGTAATCTTAGTTTAGTGAGTTATGAACTGAATTAAGAGTGTTGTCTTCAGGTTGGGATAACTCAAAGAGTTGGGAACACATACCTTTGGAGGTTTGTGTTGAAGTTTAGGATTTAGAGTTAGTTCCTAGGATTACAAGATTTGTAATACGAATTTGTAACTTGAAGGTTAGGAATTAGAGTTAGTTCCTAGGATTGCAAGAGTTGTAATCTAAATCCATAACGTGAAGTTAAGGAATTAGATTTAGTTACGTAGGTTGCAAAGTTTGTAATCTATTTTCTGTTGAGGCTCAGTGATTTAGTGAAGTTGGAATTAAATCATGTAGGGGTCATGTCGTGGTTTTTTACGCCTTTTGAGCCAGGTGTTTTCCATGTAAAAACATTGTGTTCTTAATTTATTGTTCTTACTGTTACTTTGAAACATGTTAGGTAACCTGATTCATTCATAGGCGAATCTATGGTAAATTACTAGGTCGTGCAAATTATCAGAATGTAACAAAAATAATATAGTTGCCACTAGATTATGTTTAGCAGCAATAATAAATATGAGTATTTATAACCAACACTTTGCATAAATGCCCTTAAAAACTTTAACAACTCTAGATGAGATGACATTAACTCAATTACCACTAAATATTTTGTGGCAGTAGTTAAAAAATAATCTAATGCCACTAAATGAATCTTTTGTTTTAGTGTTATTTCTTTTTAGGTATCCAACTTCATAATAAATAACAGAAAAAGACAACATCAAGCTAGAGCACATATATAATCTAACGTAAATACCACAAAATGAATCAATAAAAAGGACATTTCACGTGATGAGAAATTAAAATAAAAAACAATATAAGAATGGCAATTCAAGAATGATTCTGGAAACACTAACACTAGGGCTAAAATAAACACATGAACATAGATATACACTAGTCATTGAAACAACTAAAACAGATGGATACAAATTGAATAAAAATGTGAGAAAGAACCTTGATGGAGTAAACTTTCTTCACTGTATTTATGAAAATCTCTAATCATTAGATTACAGTAGAAAATCACCAGTTAAACTATGCCAACTCGACTCTACCTCCATTTAGATCTTGAGCAACCAGATTTGTTGTGTTGTTGTCTTAGTTTTTGGTGAACTAGAGTAGAATGATTGTTTTCTTGACATTTTAAAAATGGTGTCTTTGAATTCTTCATGGCTATGTAATGGTATAATATCAGTGGAGAATGTGAATTGAGGTTGTTTCTTTTTTTGGGCTAGCTGTGGCTGCTCCTCTTTTTCTTAGAGTCCCTTCTTTTAGTTTTATAGATTAGGGTTAGAGTGAATGTGATCTATTTCTTTGTGTCTAATCTTTTAAAATTCCTTCATAGATTTGGAATAAGATCAAAAATAAATTGGGGGTGGATTCGATCTTTTCATTTTCTTTTATAAATAACCAAAAATAAAATAATACCTTAAAATTAAATATAAGAAAATTAAAGAACATATTTTCAGATTTTTTCCTTGCAAATTGAAAATAAAAGTATCATCTAAAAAATAACTGTATTTGTGGTTTTGCAATTTATCAAGAAAAAGTCTACAAAAAATGACATAAAAATTAGATATAAAATAGATATTTTAAGCTAAAAAATGGGTTGAATCGAGGAGGATCAAAACTCACGTATCTACAATAACAAACTTTTGTATTAATCAATAAGGTTCAACATTATAAAACTATAACTAGCCATACCCAACTAGCTAACTCAAAAAACATAAAAATAATTTTTATTCTTGCTATTAATAAATTCATATGGTTGCAATTTTATGAGATCGTTGAAACACTTTAAGATTGAGCGTCTGTGTCCCTTTGTTTTATTTTAGTATTATTTACTACTTAAATTACTAAAAGTACCTTCGCGAGCATATTGAATTCTAGTTAATGAAATATTACAAGCAAGGAGATGTTTTATAGGCATAACTCTTTTGGAAGTTCAAATTTAATTCTCTATTCCTTGTTGCATCTAGTAGTATTCTAAAAGGATAAAGTAGTTTTCATGAATGATTACCATATTTTGTCTAGGTAGTAGAATTATGAGACAATTTGATTGTTTATTTTTGTAGGTTTAGACGATAATTAGTCATCTTGATATTCATAAGTAAGTCATCATACGACGATTCACATTAGTCATTCACAAAAATTATAGTACTTTATATTTTAAAAATAATTATTTAATTAATACAAATTCTTGTACTACACTATCATATTTCATATTATATTAAAAGTGGGAAAGTTTAATGTTCAAAGTTGGATTACGAAAATGCCGTTAACTAATTTTTTAATTAAAAAAAATACCTTACTAACTTTTAAAATTTAATAAATAATGACAATTAAACTGAATCAAATACATGAATAGTTGTTACAACTTATCATTTTCCACTTTTTAATTAGGTTTAATTGTTAGTCCTTTTAGCTTTGAAGCCCCTGAAATATTGAATAATTCTTTTGTCTTTCAAGCAAATATTATATCAACAACATTTAAGTGTAAAAATATAAATATACATTTTATAAATATGATTAATAAAAAAAAGTAAAATACAAACAAATAGAAAACGGGAGTTGTATGGCCATAGTATATGAAATGGCAAATCATTCTTTTATATTCATTTGAATTGATTTCCTCTTTTATTGCTTATGAAATAATTGTCTTTTCTTTTAAGTTTTCCAATACATTTCTATAATAACTCCTTATGTTCTTCATTCTTCATTCTTCATTCTTCATTCTTCATTCTTCATCTATTAGCAAAAAATAAGAGGTAAATTAATTAATAATTTTTTAGTTCCATTTCTTCAACACAACCAAATCCATCTACAAAATCAGTTAAAATTATCTATTTTTCTCTATTACTTTCGCATTCACTCAAAAATTTTGATGTACAAAATTTATTCTTTTATAAATTGGATATAAAATGTTAGTCCACTACACTTTTTATTTAATCATCTTATAATTCTTATTTCATTTTTTATTGATCAGTTATTCTTTCTTATTCCGATCAATATATTATCCTTCTTCATTTTGCATGCATATGATGATACGTATATTTTATTATTTTTTAGGTTAATTGGATTGATATTAGAAATGTTTTCTATTCATGAGTTAAGCCTATATAAATTTTATACAATAATAGAAGTCAAACATGCAAGGCACGTTCCCAGAACTTGTATTATTAAAAGTGGAAGCTCAGATCTTCAAATTTTGATTGACATTTTGCCCCTCCACTAAATTATTGTCTCTTCTTAATCGTCGCACGAGCATCTGCTCTTGCAATTGACTACAACATGTAGATTGCAAGAAGGTAGTGTTTCATACACCTGTATAATTCTTGAGTTCGGAGCCAAAAGAGTCCCTTTTTAAAACTAAAATACACAAAGGACCACTTACTTTTGTATTTAACCAAAACGGACAAATCTCTTTAAGTTGTGCGTTTTAACTTTAATATTAACTGACGGCAAAAGGCCGTCATCGAATAATTTTTTTTTAAAAGTCACTTATCTTTAAGCGTTTTGCTTCATCATTTTTTTTTAAGTCGCTCCAAATTGAATGATTTGGTTAACTTTTTATATTTTTTTAAAAACAATTGCTCACAGTTGAGTGATTTAGTTAACTTTTATTATTTCTTAAAGTTGCTCCAAGTTGAGTGATGTTCTTACTTTTGGGTGCACACTTTTGTACTTTTATAAGTATAATTATATCCCCTTTTCTCTAATTGAAGTGAAAAAATCAATTTTAAATTTACTTTTAAAAAAAAAATATTTTAAAAAAAAAGATATATTCATGTAGGGGTATATTTGATCTTTCTCACACAGTTTTTTTTTACTTTTCCGATTGAACAACTAATTTGAATTTATTATTTTGATAGTCAAAATTATTTTTTCACTAACTTTCTTGTAAAATCTGTCATATATAGCCCCTTTTTTTTACAGATACAAAATATAAATTACAATATATCCAAAAAAAAATTTTTGAATATTCTCCTTACTTTTTTTTTCATTCACGATATTTTTTTTCCTCATATTTTTACACTAAAGAATAAAATAAAAAATAAAAGAATAATAATAAACTCATTTAATGATAATCAATGAAGTCAAAAAATGTGTGAAAACGGTCATATATACCCCTACATGATATTTTTTAAGAAATAATCACTTTAGTTAGATAAACTGGTATATGTGAGCCACTTTTGTAACGGTGAGAGTATATGTGAGACATTTTTATAAAAGTAGGAGCATATGTGAGCCACTTTTATAACGAGGGTATATCTCTAACACCCAAGATTCGAGAAAGACCAAGTAGCAGATTTTCCAGATGTTGCAGGGGCCACCGACGGAGGCCATCCACGGCCCATGGAAGGGACCAAGGACCGTAGGTGTGGTCCGTGGTTGGTCACCCCAACCTCACCCAGAATTTCCAGAAGAGCCACCCACGGCAGGACCTACGGACCGTAGGTGGGACCACGATCCGTGGTCCATGGTCCGTGGATCGTGACCCCTTCACCTAGCCTCAGACGCCAAATGATGAACAGACAGGACGGACCATCGGTTATTCCACGGTCCGTCGATGGCTTCGTTAGCTTTTTAGTCAGGGTCGTTTCGGTCTTTTTCCCTATGCGTTGGACATTTAAACTATGTTGTTTTACTCAGTTTAAGCCTAGTAAATTAGTTAGAACTTACCCAAATAGTTTATTCTTCAAAATTCACCAAAACTAGAGCAGAAAAAGGAGAAAGAGTCGACCAACCCTCAAGAACAAGCATAAGAATTTTTTCAGTTCATCCACGAAATCCAAAAACTTTCTTCGTGAATCTCCTCACCAAGTATGTGAGATTTCACTAGTGGATTCCTTTCATCCACTAGGTCTCTAGAATTCAGTCAGATTCTTGATTCTCTATATCCTGTTTAGACCTAGGGTTTCTAAAACCTTAGAGACTTTTTTTTGTGACTTAGCTGATATAGTGTTCTTAATCAGATTATCATGTTTTTTTGTTGAATCGTTGCTTAGTTCCTTGCATGAAACTCAGAACCTTAGTTGTATAAATTCTCTTAGTTCATTAATTACACTTGCTAGGTATCACACCCTGAGCTACCTCCAGGTTACGGACACGGGAACTAGGATCACGAGTGACCCCAAGCTAACCCTGCTGGCATAACATAAGCATACTATGATAAGTGAAATAAGATAATTCTGTGCGGAAGCTTAAACATGAGATAAACTGAAAGTGATGGAGAACACCCATTCTAAATCTGGATATATAATCTGATAGTATAACGATAACTGAAATATCATACTCGAATCTAAAACTAATTCTAACTATGTCTGATATAAAGCCTCTAACTGACTAGAGATGCTGGGACATGCCCCCAGCTAAATCTAGCAAAACTTAAACTAAAGACTGAAAGTAGAAAGATAATCATGTCAATCGTCCTCAAAGAATGAGGACTCACCACTGATGCTGCTGAACTGAAGATCGGGAACAGATCTATGCATGATCTGGAAGCTCAGAACCTGGACCTACATCACAAGAAGATGTAGTGCAGAGTATGCGTCAGTACTTGAAAGGTGCTGAGCATGCAGGATAGAGTAAAGCTGAACAATATAAACATAACTGAACAAAGCATATAACTGAGCAATGATATAAGATAAGCATGATACTATACTGGAAACACTGAACATGAACTAACTAAATGCAATGGCCAAGTTTATAAAATGCTGGGACTGAAATCTTACTATAACTGATAACATGGTCAATGCAATAGAATCTGACTGTGAGGGAGCTACTAATAACCGACATAAAACCACATGAGCTAAATGTGGAGTCCGATGTATACACCCCATCGAGAGGACCCAATATACCCTGCCAGAGGTATAGAG
>JAJONR010002630.1:0-59928 GCA_029582245.1 Solanum etuberosum | reverse complement strand
CACTAGCTTGAATCTCCTTCTTCCTCAAGTTTCTAGAAAGAGAAATATTTTTTGGAGAGGATAAATTTTGGGATTTATTTGGGTTTTGGAAAATATGAATTAATTGGGTGAGTTTTAGAGTTAAAATGACTTATATAGAGACCCTAGGCTTAGGCAAAACGACCTCACTTAAGTTGTATTAAACCGTAAAAGACCACATAGCCCTTTGCTTCAGTGGTCTGCCTCACTCTTCACGTGAGGCACCACTGCCCGTCAAGTTTGCTCTTGAACACTAGCTTGAATCTCCTTCTTCCTCAAGTTTCTAGAAAGAGAAATATTTTTTGGAGAGGATAAATTTTGGGATTTATTTGGGTTTTGGAAAATATGAATTAATTGGGTGAGTTTTAGAGTTAAAATGACTTATATAGAGACCCTAGGCTTAGGCAAAACGACCTCACTTAAGTTGTATTAAACCGTAAAAGACCACATAGCCCTTTGCTTCAGTGGTCTGCCTCACTCTTCACGTGAGGCACCACTGCCCGTCAAGTTTGCTCTTGAACACTAGCTTGAATCTCCTTCTTCCTCAAGTTTCTAGAAAGAGAAATATTTTTTGGAGAGGATAAATTTTGGGATTTATTTGGGTTTTGGAAAATATGACTTAATTGGGTAAGTTTTAGAGTTAAAATGACTTATATAGCGACCCTAGGCTTAGGCAAAACGACCTCACTTAAGTTGTATTAAACCGTAAAAGACCATATAGCCCTTTGCTTCAGTGGTCTGCCTCACTCTTCACGTGAGGCACCACGGCCCGTCAAGGGTCAGACGGCCCTTCATGGTGCCTGTGGTCCCTTGACCAGTGGCTAAGCAACTCCACCCTAAACCTTCAAAATCTAAGGCAAGACCACGACCTCTCCCACGAGCCGTCTAAGCCTTCACGAGCCGTGAAATGGCTTGTGTGGAGGAGGCCAACTTGGGGAAGCCTTGGGAGCTACTGCCTCACCACCACGGGCCGTGGTGGCCACCACGAGCCGTGAAGTCTCACGTGGTCATGGGCAGTGCCTTGGGAATCTTTGGGGAGGCTTGGCCCCTTTCCCTTGGCTCTTGCCCCTTGCCCTTGGCTTGTTGCCTTCTCACTTTGCCCTAGTTAACCTACTAGGCTACGGGGTGTTACAATATCTCCCCCTTGGGAACATTCGTCCTCGAATGACGCTTTAGACACCTTATGGAAGTAAAGACTCAAGACTAGCAGCCAATCATGCATGCAACATTAAAACAATGCACAATTCAAAGGAGGAAACATCAACTCCAACTTAAACATACTCAACGCATCACAAGGAAGTAGGAACTACATCTAATAACCTATTATGCATGAAATCTCAACATTTCTCATGTTCTTAGGAGGAATTACCTTCTCCAAGCTAAAAGCATGCTCAACAGAATCTCATGGAGCCTTTATGCAATTTACTCTAAAAAAGCATAATTAAAGCATGTTCAACAATTCATCTTATGAAGCATATAGGCAACTCTTACTCAATGCACAACAACATGAGGAAAATCAATCATGTAAACTCATTTTCTTGCCAAGCATAAATTTCTCATGAACATACATAACATAGGGAAATCATGGAAAACTCATATAACACACATGACTCCCAAAACAAGGAAAACTCAAGAGGAACTACTTACCTCAAGCTAGAATAGGAGAAGAAGGAAAAAGATAAGGATAGCGGGACTTCATATCGGCCTCGGCCTCCCAAGTAGAACCCTCAACTAGTTGATTCCTCCATAAAACTTTCACGGAAGCTATTTCTTTGTTTCTCAATTTTTTGACTTGCCGGTCTAGAATCTCTACCGGGACTTCCTCATATGAAAGACTTTCATCAACCCCCAAACCTTCTAAGGGGATTATGGATGTTGGATCTCCAATACACTTCTTAAGCATAGAGACATGAAACACCGGATGCACCAACGCCAACTGACTTGGCAAATTTAACTCATAGGCAAATTTATCAATACGCCTCAATATTTGGTATGGGCCTACATACCAGGGACTAAGTTTCCCCTTCTTGCCAAATCTCATCACATCCTTCATTGGTGAAATTTCAAATAGACCCAATCGTTAACTTCAAATTCTAGATCCCTTCTCCTCACATCGGCATAAGACTTTTTCCGACTTTGAGACGTTCTCAACCTCTCTCTAATGAGTCGAACTTTCTCAATGGCCTCTAGAACCAATTCAGGACCTATCAAAGCAGTTTCCCCCACCTCAAACCAACCTATAGTAGATCTACACCTCCTACCATACAAGGCCTCAAATGGAGCCATACCAATACTTGAGTGATAGCTATTATTGTAGGCAAACTCTACCAATGGCAAATGGTCATCCCAATTACCCTTAAAGTCAATTGAACATGCCCTTAACATATCTTCCAAATTTTGAATGGTACGCTCCGCTTGCCCATCGGATTGGGGATGAAAAGCCGTGCTAAGCTTAACCTTGGTGCCAAGACCCTTTGGAAAAGATCTCCAAAAGTGAGAAGTGAATTGAGGGCCACGATCGGAAATAATGGATAAAGGCACTCCATGCAACTTCACGATCTCTCTTATGTACAACTTGGCATAGTCCTCCACCAAAAAGGAAACCTTGACGGGAATAAAGTGAGCAGATTTTGTCATCCGATCTACAATAACCCAAAGAGAGTCATGTTGTCTTCGGGTGCGAGGCAAACCAACAATAAAGTCCATATTCACCTCTTCCCACTTCCAAGTAGGAATACCTATATCTTGGGATAAACCTTCCGGTCTTTGACTCTCAACCTTAACTTGTTGACAATTAGGACACTTAGCAACAAACTCCGTGATATCTTTCTTCATCCCATTCCACCAATAGACCTCCCACAAATCACCATACATCTTGGTGGCTCCCGGGTGAATAGAATACCGAGAACTATGGGCTTCCGACAAGATTTGCTCTCTCAATTCATCAAAATTAGGAAAACACAAACGTCCTTGGTATCTAACTACACCATCTCCCCCTTGGGAGAAAGCCTCAATGGATTTCTTAAGTACCACCTTTTTAGACTCAACTAAAATGGGATCAACGCCTCGCTTAGATTTTACATCCGCCACAAAAGACGATTCGGACCCATTGTGAACCATAACTCCACCCTTGGTGGAGTCCACCAATTGAACACATAATCGGGCCAACCTATGAACATCTCGAACCAACTCTTTCTTATCATCTTCGATATGAGCAACACTACCCATAGACAATCGACTAAGAGCATCCGCTACCACATTGGCCTTGCCGGGGTGATAAAGAATACTCATGTCATAATCCTTCAATAATTCAAGCCACCTTCTTTGGCGGAGATTCAAATCCTTTTGACTTAACACGTGTTGTAAACTCTTGTGATCGGTAAACAAATCAACATGAACCCCATATAAATAAGGCCTCCAAATCTTTAAGGCAAAAACAACCGCCGCTAATTCAAGGTCATGTGTAGGATAATTCTTCTCATGGACTTTAAGTTTCCTTGAAACATAGGCAATTTCTTTACCATTTTGCCTAAACACACATCCCAACCCAACTCTAGAGCCATCACAATATACCACAAAGCCATATGTACCTTCCAGTAATGTCAACAACGGAGCAGAAGTAAGTTTATCCTTCAACTCTGGGAAAATTTTCTCATAAGATTCCGACCAAATGAACTTAGCCTTCTTTTGAGTCAAAGTCGTCATCGGAGAGGCAATGGAAGAAAATCCCTCAACAAACCTTCTATAATAACCGGCCAAATGCAAAAAACATCTAATGTCAAAAGGAGTTAGAGGTCTTCGCCAACTCTTGACCGCATCCATCTTCTTAGGATCCACCTTAATACCTTTACTTGACACAATATGCCCAAGGAATGCTACGGACCTTAACCAAAATTTACACTTTCTAAACTTTGCGAAAAGTTGATGGTCCTTAAGAACTTGCAATACAATTCCCAAATGGTCAACATGCTCACCCTCACTCCTTGAATAGATCAAAATGTCATCAATGAACACAATCACAAACATGTTAAGGTATTGTCTAAACACCCTATTCATCAAGTCCATAAACGCCGCCGGAGCATTAGTCAACCCAAATGGTATTACCAAAAACTCATGATGACCATACCGGGTTCTAAAAGCCGTCTTTGGAATATCTTCACCTCTCACCCTTAATTGGTGATAACCTGACCTAAGGTCAATTTTTGAGAAATAACTTGCCCTTTGTAGTTGGTCAAACAAATCATCTATCCTTGGAAGAGGATACTTGTTCTTAATGTTCACTTTGTTCAACTGAGGATAATCCATGTACATACGAAGAGACCCATCTTTATTTCTAAAAAAAACAATACGGGAGCACTCCAAGGTGAGATACTCGGTCGGATGAAGCCCTTATCCAACAAGTCCTTCAACTCCTTTAACTCAGCCGGGGCCATTCTATAAGGAGGAATTGAGATAGGTTGCGTATCTAGGAGAAGGTCAATACCGAAGTCTATTTCTCGCTCGCTCGGAATACCGGGTAGATCATCTGGGAACACTTCCGGAAACTCATTTACAACGGGGACCGATTCAAGAGTAGGGGTTTCGGAATCTATATCCCTTACCCTAACAAGATGGTAAATGCAACCCTTAGAAATCATCTTTCTAGATTTAAGACATGAAACGAACTGACCCTTAGGCATAGAATTTCCCCCCTTTCACTAAAGGATAGGCTCATTCGGGAACTAAAACTTGACCACACGAGTTCCACAATCAATCGACACATAGCAAGAGTGCAGCCAATCCATACCAAGTATAACATCAAAATCTAACATGTCAAGCTCTACCAAATCAACAAGAGCAACTCTATGTGATAGGGAAACGGGGCATCTTCTATAAACCCTCTTAACCACCATAGAATCACCAACAGGAGTAGAGACAAAAAAAGGTTCTGACAACACATCAGGGAGCACATCAAATCTCATTGCCACATATGGCGTCACAAAAGACAAAGTAGCACGGGGGTCTAACAGAGCATACACATCTATATGGAAAACTTTTAACATACCGGTGACCACATCCAGAGAATTCATTTGTTCACCTCAGTTTTGGAGAGCATAGAAGCGGTTTTTCTTGGGAGCATTGGAATTTGAACCACTAGGAGGAGCTTGCTTGCCCTCTATTCTCTTAGACATAAGCATTGGGCAATTTCTCATTTGGTGACCACTCTTACCACAACCATAGCAACCATCCATGTCGGTTAGACATTTACCTTTGTGCCTCCTTCCACACTTGGTACAATTAGGCCTAGAAAATGAAGATCCACTACCATTACCTCCTTGAGGCTTGGGGTTAGTCACCCTATCTCTAGTGAACTTAGAATGAGCATTGGAGGCTTGGGGTTAGTTACCCTATCTCTAGTGAACTTGGAATGAGCATTGGAGGACCCTTGGTTGGAAAACCTTTGTCTAAACCTTGGCCGACCTTGTCCATCGGACCTCGTATTGGAGAAGTTCCCATCACAGGTCCAAGCCCTCTTTACCTCCCTATTCTTTTCCTTAAGTTTGATTCCTCAATTTGTTGGGCATGAACCATAAGACGTGAGATACCCATATCATGGATAAGCATTGTCGTTCGGTATTCTTTATCTACCATATCGGAGACGCCCGTCACAAACTTACTCATCTTAGCCCTAGAATCTGCCACCATAGTTGGAGCTTACTTGGATAGTTGGGTGAACTTTAGAGCATACACCCTCACACTCATACTTCCTTGACGAAGGTTAATGAACTCTTGCACCTTTGCTTCCCTCATCTCAAGGGGAAAGAACCTATCAAAAAATGCAGATTTAAACATCTCCCACTCTACAGGACCCGCTCCCACCAGCCTTTCTTCCTTCCATTGATTATACCACATTTGAGAGACACCTTTCAATTGATAAGCTGCCAACTCCTCCTTCTCTACCGGAGTCACCCCTATAATAGCAAGTAGCTTGTAGACCTCGTCAATAAACTCTTGAGGATCTTCCTCAACTTTGGAGCCATAGAATTCCAGAGGGTTCATCTTTGCAAAGTACCTCACTCTTGAAGCCGCTGAATTAACATTAGGGTTCACAGGTGCAATCACCTCTCTATTGTCTTGTGTCGTCAAGGCTTGAGCCAACATTTGGAAAGCTGACCTAACCTCCACATTTGTTACATTCTCAGCCAAAGGATCAACCGGAGTTTGAGGAGCTTGAGGGGCTGGAGGAGCTCCTTGATTCACATTGTCTTCTTCATTCCTTCTAGCGAAAGCCCTTCGAGTAGTCATATCATGTAGACCATCGGGTAAGGATTAGGAGAAAGACCTTATAGAGTTAAACTCTATCGCACGACTTAAGAATAATGAAAGAAGTGAAATTTTCTAAACATCTTGAAGCTTCTCATTCATAAATGTGGCGCGCTTCACACTCATGAACAAGACTCTACTAGACGTGATTTATGAGACATAATATTAGAATCATTCTAAACCTTGTGCTCTGATTACCAAGTTTTTCACGACCCAGGGGTACACCCTAGATGTAACACAGCGTATACAATCCCGAAGGACTCCACACAAGACTCTTAGTCCTCGTAACATAAGTAAATAGAACAATGAGAGAAAACACATTTCAAATCTCAAAATTTTTCATAAAGGAAAACGGATGTCTAGACAGCTTGTCTCATTATAGCCCTCTATTATAATATGGAATTATATAGGGCCTAGTCGATACAACATGTCCAAAAGGTAAAGTACATGAAAGAAACTAAAACTTAAAAGTCCATCCTCGAACCATGACGACTCACCAAGCTAGGGAACACAATCAAATCCAAGCTCTAGCCACGAGAATTACCACCTTGAGAATCGGACCCTACACTTGGGAAAAATGTTGGCAAAAGTAGGCGTTGGTACAAAAATGCACTAAGTATGATAGCCATGCATAAAAAAACTTAAAACATGAAAAAAGGGACATTTCGTTTGAAAGCATGCACTTTATCAAGTTTAAACATCATCATGGAGATAGTTGGAAAACAGAAATCAAAACATCATCTTGAATGCAAGCTAGCCTTATCTTGAAAACCTTGGAACACTTACGGAATACTTCTTTAAGCATGTCTTAGTTCATGATTTCTTTGAACACTACGGGATGCCTCTCTAAGCAAGCCTTAGTTCAATATTAAATTTATTGTTATTGTGGGGAATAAGGCTTAACCGACATGAGACCATGTGAGCTTAACATGGAATCCGGTGACTCCCTCACCGAAAAGGGTTGGTCTACTTGCCTAAGGTAAAAACGGTAAATCTTAGCTTAGGTGGATCCACTAGCTAATAACCTATGAGGGCACATAATTTATGGGATAAGAAGATTGTTACTAGAAATCCGGCCTTACTACGGGGGAGCTCCCATCTCAAGATATTAATTCTAGAAACCAGGCCTTACTACGGGAAAGCTTCCATCTCATATAATATCCAATCGGTGCTAAGCATTAAATTCCCATGGAGTAGTTATTAAGTCTTGACTTAACTCCATTACTCATGAAAGGGCGCCCTTGGCCTACCGATTCAAGGGATATCACTAGAATAGCTCATTAATTCATCATGAAAGGGTGCCATTGGCCTATCGATTAAAGGTACATCATTAGAATAACTCTTTTAGATCATGCTTGAGAAAACCTTTCACCATCCATGATTACTTTCTTTTAGATTAAATTAGGTGAGAAAACATTTCAACCTTAGACCCTTCATTACTCATGCATAGGTATGTTTATGATAATGTCCTTTCAACAACACAACAACAACAACATGGATACTTTACTCTCAAAGAATCATTAATACAATTGAATAGATTTCATAGAAAATGCATAATCTCATACTTTACCTCCTTGAGGTTCAAAACTTTCTTTCAATCATCACATCTAGAATTCAAGCATTAGACATGGATATCATTATAATTCAAGTGATTCTATCACCTCATGCCTTAATTCATAAAACTCCTCTTTCATCAACAAAGACCCACATCATATCATCAACTTTGAGAAATATGGGAATTACATGGGTTCTTAGGGAATCATAATAAAAACCATAGGAAATCATAAATTCATGCTTAATATAACATAATTCAACCATTAGAATCAAGTTTGAAAGGAACCCATGACTTTTGAATCGAACCCTAACAGTTGGGGATTTCTATCTTTTTGAAATTTGAGATTTTGAGAGGACTCCATGGATGAAAGCTATCCATGGATGAAAACTACCATACCTTAACAACAAAGCCCAATGAAGTTGATGTACAAAATCTTGCTCTTGAACCCTAGCTTGAATTTCCTTCTTCTTCTTCTTCCTCAAGTTTCTAGAGAGCGAAATATTTTTTAGAGAGGATGAACTTTTGGATTTATTTGGGTTTTGGAAAATATGACTTAATTGGGTGAGTTTTAGAGTTGAAATGACTTATATAGTGACCCTGGGCTTAGGCAAAACGACCTCACTTAAGTTGGATTAAAATCGGAAAAGACCACATAGCCCTTTGCTTCAGTGGTCTGCCTCACTGTTCACGTGAGGCACCACGGCCCATCAAGGTTCACACGGCCCTTCATGGGGCCCATGGTCCCTTGACCAGTGGCTAAGCCACTCCACCGTAAACCCCAAAATCCAAGGCAACACCATGACCTCTCCCACGAGCCGTCTAAGCCTTCACGAGCCGTGAAGTGGCTCGTTGGGAGGAGGCCAACTTGGGGCAGCCTTGGCGAGCTACTGCCTCACCACCACGGGTGGTAGCACGGGCCGTGGTGGCCACCACGAGCCGTGAAGGCTCACGTTGTCATGGGCAGTGCCTTGGGAAACTTTGGGCAGCCTTGGCCCCTTTCCCTTGGCTCTTACCCCTTGCGCTTGGCTTGTTGCCTTCTCACTTAGCCCTAGTTAACCTACTAGGCTACGGGGTGTTACAGCATTGGAGGATCCTTGATCGGAAAACTTTTGTTGAAATCGAGGACGACCGTGTGCATCGGACCTTGCATGAGAGAAATTACCATCACCGGATTTAGCCCTCTTTATCTCCTCCCATCTCATATTCATATCCACTCGGTGCTAAGCATTAATTCCCATGTGTTACATATTAAGTCTTGACTTAAGTTCATAATCATGGAAGAATGTCTTAAAACTTAATCAAACATAATTTATACTATAGCTCATAGATTCAATAGGTGAGAATAGCCTTTCAACCTTAGAATCATCATATTGTGAGAAAACCTTTCACATCATATCATAATAATACATAAGTGTGTATATGAGGATAACCTTTCACCAACACAATAACTAGATCATAATCATAATCATTTTACTCTCAAAGTGTTCTTTAAGCTTATACATAATTCTCATACTCATGCATAATTCTCATACTTTGCCCTTCAAGGAGCATAGATCATATTCAATCACTACATTAGACATTGATATAATCTTAATTCAAGTAACCCAATTACTACATATATAATCTCATAACATTCTTCTATAATCAACAAACCCACATCACAAGATCATAATTGAGTAATATGGGAGTTCCATAGGTTCTTGGGGATTTCAATAGAAAAACCATAGTAAAAAATCAATTGAATCATAATATAAAGTAATTTAAGTATTAGAATCATTTTTTAAAGGAACCCATGAATTGGAGACAAACCCTAGCTTTTGGGAAATTTCTATCTTTGAAATTGGGGTTTTGAAGGGACTCCATGGATGAAAGCTATCCATGGATGAAGGACTACCATACCTTAGCAATGGAATCCAATGAAATTGAGTAGAAAACCTTTCTCCTTGAACCCTAGCTCCAACTTCCTTCTTCTTCTTCTTCCTTGAAGTTCTAGAGAGAGAATTTTTGGAGAGGAGATGAACTTGGGTAAATATTTGGGTGTTTGGAAAATATGACTTAGTTTAGGTTAATTTGACTTAAAAATGACTTATATAATGACCCTAAACTTACCCAAAACGACTTCACTTTGATTGGACTTAAACCGGAATTTCCCAAAACACCCCTCACTTAAAGTGAGATGCCAGGGACCATGTGGGGCTCCACGAGCCGTGGTAATGACCACGAACCATGGTCCCCTTTGTGAACTTGAGGCAGTGGCTAGGCATTCATGCCTTTTAGCCCAAACGCCCAAGGCAACCTCACGAGGGGCTCCACGAGCCGTGGTGAAAGCCACGAGCCGTGGTCCCTCTCGTGGGCTTTGAGGCAGTGGCTTGCCACTTCCTCACCATGCTCACACCACCAAGGCCACTCCCATGAGACGTCTAAGCCTTCACGAGTCGTGAAGTGGCTCGTGTGGAGGAGCCAATTTGGGGCAGCCCTAAAGAGGCTACTGCCTCCACCTCCACGAGTGGCACCACGACTCGTGGTGACTACCACTGGTCATGAAGGCCCTCGTGGTCATGGGGCAGTGCCTTGGCAAGGCTTGGGCAGCCTTGCCCCTTGCCCCTTTTCCCTTGGCCCTAACCCTTCTTCCTTGACGTTAACCCTCACGTTTAGCTCTAGTTTAACCTACTAGTTTCCGGGTGTTACAATATCTCCCCCTTGGGAACATTCGTCCTTGAATGACGATCTAGAAACCTTACGGAAGTAAAGACTCAAGACTAGCAGCCCATCATGCATGCAACATCAAAATAATGCACAATTCAAAGGAGGACCTTCAACTCCATCTCAAACATAATCAATGCAACACAAGGAAGTAGGAACTACATCTAACAACCCATTATGCATAAAACTCAACATTTCTCATATTCATTGGAGCAACTACCTTCTCCAACAACAAGCATGCTCAACACAATACCATGGAACCAATATGCAATTACTCTCAAAAGCATAATAAAGCATGTTCATCAACTCAACTCATGAAGTCCAATATGCAACTCATACTAAATGCACAACAACATGAGAAACACATCAATTATGAAAAATCATTTTCTTACTAAACATGAATTTCATCAAGAACATGCATAACATAAGGAAATCATGGAAAAAAACACATATAACACACATGACTCCAAAAACACTAAAACTCAAGAAAAACTACTTACCTCAAGCTTGAATAGGAGTAGAAGGAAAGAGATGAGGGTATCGGGACTTCATATTGGCCTCGGCCTCCCAAGTAGCACCCTCACTAAGTGATTCCTCCACAAAACCTTTACGGAAGCTATTTCCTTATTTCTTAATCTCTTAACTTACTGGTCTAGGATTTCTACCGGAATCTCTTCATATGAAAGACTTTCGTCAACTCTCAACCCTTCTAGGGGAATAATGGACACCAGATCTCCAATACACTTCTTAAGCATAGAAACATGAAATACTGGATGAACCGGGGACAACTCATTTGGCAAGTACAACTCATAGGAAACCTTCCCAATACGTTTCAAAATTTGGTATGGGCCTACATACCGGGGACTAAGTTTCTCTTTCTTGCCAAATCTCATCACACCCTTCATGGGTGAGATTTTCAAATAGACCCAATCATTAACTTTAAATTCTAGATCCCTTCTTCTCACATCGGCATAAGACTTTTGTCTACTTTGAGTTGTTCTCAACCTCTCTCTAATAAGCCGAACTTTCTCAATGGCTTCATAAACTAGCTCGGGACCTATCAAAGAAATTTCACTCACCTCAAACCAATCAACTGGAGACCTACATCTCCTACCATACAAGGCTTTAAAAGGAGCCATATCCATACTTGAGTGATAACTATTATTGTAGAGAAACTCTATTAAAGGCAAGTGGTCATCCCAATTACCTTTGAAGTCTATAACACATGCCCTTAACATATCTTCTAATGTTTGGATGGTACGCTCCGCTTGCCCATCGGTTTGGGGATGAAAATCCGTGCTAAGCTTAACCTTAATACCAAGCCCTTTTTGGAATGACTTCCAAAAGTGAGAAGTAAACTGAGTACCCCGATCCGAAATAATAGATAAAGGAACCCCATGTAATTTCACTATCTCTTTTATATACAACTTGGCATAGTCTTCCACCGAAAAAGAAACCTTGACGGGAATAAAGTGGGCTGATTTTGTCATCCGATCTATAATGAACCAAATAGAATCATGTTGCCTTCGGGTGCGAGGCAAACCCACAATAAAGTCAATATTTACATCTTCCCACTTCCAAGTGGGGATACTTATATCTTGGGACAGGCCTCCCGGCCTTTGATGCTCAACCTTAACTTGTTGACAATTAGGATATTTGGCTACAAATCCCGCGATATCTTTCTTCATACCATTCCACTAATACACTTCCCGTAGATCACGGTACATTTTGGTGGCTCCCGGATGAATAGAATACCAAGAACTATGAGCTTCCTCTAAAATTTGTTCCCTAAAACCATCAACATCTGGAACACATAACCGACCTTGGTATCTAAGCACCCCATCTCCCCCTTGGGAGAAAGCCTCAACGGACTTCTTGAGTACCGACTCTTTCAACTCAACTAATATAGGATCAAGGCCTTGTTTAGACTTTACATCCATCACATAGGACGATTCGGAACCATTATAGACTATGACACCACCCTTGGTGGAATCCACTAGTTGACCACCTAACCGGGCCAACCTATGCACATCACGAACCAATTCTTTCTTTTCATCCTCTACATGAGTCACACTACCCATGGACAATCTACTAAGCGCATCCGCTACCACATTAGCTTTTCCGGGGTGATAAAGGACACTAATGTCATAATCCTTTAACAATTCTAACCACCTTCATTGCCAAAGATTCATGTCCTTTTGGCTAAATACAAATTGAAGACTCTTGTGATCGGTGAAAACATCCACATGGACCCATACAAATAATGCCTCCATATTTTTAAGGCAAACACAACCGCTGCTAACCCAAGATCATGGGTCGGATAATTCTTCTCATGGACTTTACCTTGAAGTATAGGCAATCACCTTACCATTTTGCATAAGCACACATCCCAACACAACTCTAGAGGCATCGCAATACACCACAAAACCATCCATACCTTTCGGTAAGGTCAACACCGGAGCGGAAATAAGTCTATATTTCAACTCTTGGAAAATTTTCTCACAAGCTTCCGACCACACAAACATAGCTTTCTTTTGAGTCAAGGCCGTCAAAAGAGAGGCAATGGAAGAAAAACCCTCAACAAATCTCCTATAATAACCGGCCAAACCCAAGAAGCTTCTAATGTCTGTCGGTGATAGAGGTCTAGGCCAACTCTTGACCGCATCCGTCTTCTTAGGATCTACCTCAATACCCTTACTTGACAAAATATGGCCAAGGAATGCTACGGACCTTAACCAAAATTCACACTTGCTAAACTTTGCAAAAAGTTGATGGTCTTTAAGAAGTTGCAACGCAATTTTCAAATGGTCCAAATGTTCATTCTCACTCCTTGAATAGATCAAAATATCATCGATAAACACTATCACAAACATGTTGAGGTATTGTCGGAATACTCTATTCATTAAGTCCATGAACGCCACAGGAGAGTTAGTCAAACCAAAGGACATTACTAGAAACTCATAGTGACCATATCTTGTTTGGAAAGCCATCTTTGAAATATCAACCCCTCTCACCCTTAATTGGTGATAACCCGAATGAAGATCAATCTTAGCGAAATAACTAGCCCCTTGAAGTTGGTAAAACAAGTCATCTATCCTTGGGAGAGGATACTTATTCTTGATGGTCACTTTATTCAATTGATGATAATCGATGCAAATTCTAAGAGACTCATCCTTCTTTCTAACAAACAACACCGGAGTACCCCATGGAGAGATACTTGGTTGAATAAAACCCTTGTCTAATAAATCCTTTAGTTTCTCTTTCAACTCCTTTAACTCAGCCGGAGCCATTCTATAAGGAGGAATGGAGATAGGTTGCGTATCCGGAAGAAGGTCAATACCAAAATCTATTTCCCGCTCAGGAGGAATACCGGGCAAATCATCGGGGAAAACTTCTGGGAACTCATTAACCACGGGAACCGACTCAAGAGAAGGGGTTTCGAAATCTACATCCCTCACCCTAACAAAATGGTAAAAACAACCTTTTGAGATCATCTTCCTAGCTTTAAGGTAAGACACAAATTGACCTCTAGGCATAGAATTTCCTCCTTACCACTGTAGAATACGCTCATTCGGAAATTGGAATTTAACCACCCGAGTTCTACAAGCAATAGAGGCATAACATGCATGCAACCAATCCATACCCAAAATCACATCAAAGTCTAACATGTCTAACTCTACCAAGTTAACAAGAGTAACTCTATGAGACAAGGAAATGGGACATCTTCTATAAACCTTCTTGGCCACCACAGAATCACCAACCGGGGTATAAACCGAAAAAGGTTCTAATAACACTTCGGGGAGCATATCAAACTTCATGGACACATAAGGTGTCACAAAGGACAAAGTAGCCCCGGGATCTAACAAGGCATACACATCAATAAGAAAAACCTTTAACATACCAGTCACCACATCCGAGGAGCTCTCTTGGTCACCTCGGGATTGAAAAGCATAAAAGCGGTTTTGCTTTGGGGCATTGGAGTTTGAACCACTTGGAGGAGCTTGCTTATCTTCTCTTCCCTTAGCCTTGAGCGTCGAACAATCTCTCATCTTGTGGCCAATCTTCCCGCAACTAAAACACCCATCGGTGCCAACTAGGCACTTACCATAATTCTTTCTTCCACACTTTGCACAATTAGGCCTAGCCACATAAGAACCACCACTATTACCTCCTTGAGGTTTCGGGTTGGAAACCCTATCTTTGTTGACCCTTGGAGCACTAGAGGAGCGTTTATTGGAAAACCTTTGCCTAAACCTTGGTCGACCTTATCCATCGGACCTAGCATTGGAGAAATACCCATCACCAGTCCTAGCTATTTTCACTTCCCTATTCTTTTCCTTGAGTTTTGACTCCTCAATTTGTTGAGTGTACACCATAAGCCTTGAGATATCCATGTCATGATGGAGCATTGCCGTTCAGATTTCTTTTTCAACCAAGTTGGACACACCCATCAAAACCTCTTGACATGTTCATGATTGTGTTCATCGATAATATATTGATTTATTCGAGAAGTGCGAATAAGCATATTGATCATTTGAGGGTCGTGTTGGAAGTTCTTAAGGACCAACAACTCTTTGCCAAATTTAGCAAATGTGAGTTTTGACTAAAATCTGTAGATCTCCTTGGACATATTATTTTAAGTGAGGGTATTGAGGTAGATCCTAAAAGACGGATGCAGTCAAGACTTGGCCTAGACCTCTGACTCCTTCGGATATTAGAAGTTTCTTGGGTTTAGCCGGTTACTGTAGAAGGTTTGTTGAGGGGTTCTCTGCAATTGCCTCTCTTTGACAGCTTTGACTTAGAAGAAGGCCAACTTCATATGGTCCGAAGCGTGTAAAAAAAGTTTCCAAGAGTTAAAGGATAGACTTACTTCTGCTCCGGTGTTTACTCTACCGGAAGGGACAAATGGTTTTGTTGTTTATTTTGATGCCTCTAGAATTGGGTAAGGGTGTGTGCTTATGCAAAATGAGAAGGTCATTGCCTCTGCCTCAAGGCAACTTAAGATTCATGAAAAGAATTATCCTACCCATGACCTCGAACTAGCAGCGGTTGTTTTTGCCTTAAAGATTTAGAGGCATTATTTGTATGATGTGCATGTAGATGTCTTTACCAACCACAAGAGTTTGCAATATGTGTTTAATCAAAAGGATTTAAATCATTGCCAAAGAAGGTGGCTTGAGCTATTGAAAGATTATGACATGAGTGTTCTCAATTACCCCGAAAAGGAAAATGTGTTGGCGGATGCTCTTAGTCGGTTGTCTATGGGAAGTGTTGCTCATATTGAAGAAGAAAAGAAAGAGTTATTTCGAGATGTTCATAAATTGGCCCGATTGGGTGTTCGGTTAGTGGACTCTACCAAGGGTGGTGTTATGGTTCAGAATCGTCGGATGTGAAAGCCAAGCAAGGTCTTGATCCAATTTTGGTTGACTTAAAAGAAACGGTGCTTAAGAAATCTGTTGAGGCTTTCTCCCAAGGGGGAGATGATGTACTTATATATCAAGGTCATTTGTATGTTCCGAATATTGATCACTTGAGGGAATAGATCTTAACAGAAGCCCATAGTTTACGGTATTCCATACAATCGGGAGCCACTAAGAAGTACCGTGATCTACGAGAAGTCTATTGGTAGAATGGGATGAAGAAGGATATTGCAAAATTTGTTACCAAGTGTCAAAATTGTCATCAAGTGAAAGTTGAGCATCAGAAATCGGGAGGTTTATCCCAATACATTAGTATTCCTACTTGGAAGTGGGAGATGTGAATATGGACTCTATTGTCGGTTTGCCTCGCACCAGGCGACAACATGACTCGACTTCAGTTATTGTATATCGGATGACGAAATCAATTCATTATCTTCCCATCAAGGTTTCCTATTCAGTGGAGGACTATGCCAACTTGTACTTGAGAGAAATGGTAAAGTTGCACGGAGTGTCTTTGTCCATTATTTCCGATCGTGGTACCCAATTCACTTCTCATTTTTGGAAGTCTTTTCAAAAGGATCTTGGTACTCGTGTTAAACTTCGTATGACCTTTCATCCCCAAACTGATGGGCCAGCGGAGTGTACTATCCAAACTTTGGAAAAGATGTTGAGGACTTGTGTGATTGATTTTCAGGGAAATTGGGATGACCATTTGCCATTGATTGAGTTCGTCTATGACAATAGCTATCACTCGAGTATTCGTATGGCTCCATTTGAGGCATTATATGGTAGTAGGTTTAGATCTCTTATAGGTTCGTTTGAGGTGGGTGAAATTTCCCTAATAGGCCCCGAGTTGGTGCATGAGTCTATTGAGAAGGTTCGACTTATTAGAGAAAGGGTGAAAACAGCTCAAAGTCGGCAAAAGTCATATGTCGATGTAAGGAGAAGAGATCTTGAGTTTGATATTCATGATTGGGTTTACTTGAAAATTTCACCCATGAAGTGTATAATGAGGTTTGGTAAGAAAGGGAAGCCTAGTCCCCGATATATAGCCCCATATCATATTTTGAGACGTGTTGGTAAGGTTGCTTATGAGCTAGATTTGCCAAATGAGTTAGCATCGGTGCATCCAGTTTTTCATGTCTCTATGTTGAAGAAATGTGTTGGTGATCTGACATCCATAGTTCCATTAGAAGGGTTGGGAGTTAAGGAGAATCTTTCTTATGAGGAAGTTCCGGTTGAGATTTTAGATCGGGAAGTCAAGAAGTTGAGAAATAAAGAAGTATCTTTCGTGAAAGTTTTGTGGAGGAATTAGTTAGTTGAGGGTGCTACTTGGGAGGCCGAGGCCGATATGATGTCCCGATATCCTCATTTCTTTCCTTCTACTCCTACACTAGCTTGAGGTAATGAGTTCCTCATCGTTTGTTCTTTGTTTTGGATTCATGTGTCTTATATTCTTCCATGATTTCCTTACTATGCATTATTTATGAAAAGTTCAAGTTTTGAGAAAATGAGATTATTTGATTTACTCTTACATATTTATGTGCACATGATTTTGAATAGCATGTAGAATACTTGATTTGATTTTAGCTTGGAGTTGATGTTTCCTCCTCGAATATATACATTTGAGTATGTTTTTAGCATGGAGTTGATGTTTCCTCCTTGGATGTTAGCTTGGAGTTGATGTTTTCTCCTAGGATATGTGTGTTGCATGCATGATGGGCTGTTAGATTTAGTTCCACCCCTCTTATGATGTTTTGATTACGTCTTAGCTTGGATTCGATAGTTCCTCTTTGGTTATCTGTATTTAGATGAAGTTGCATTGATGGTTGGATTGTTAGTTCCTCTCCTACTCTTTTTGTACTAGTTTGAATTTCATTCGAGGAAGAATGATCCCAATGGGGAGATATTGTAACACCCCGGATTTGAAAAAGGGTAATAAGGCTAAATTCAGGAAGTTGCAGGTGCCAGCTACGGAGGCCAACCACGGCCCGTGGGTAGGACCACAGACTGTAGTGTGGTCCGTGGACTGGTCACCCCAAAATCTTCAGAGACCATGAAACCACGGCCTGAGTAATGGACCATTGGTCAAACCATGGTCCGTGGTTGGGGGCTCGTGGTTCACTTTCCCAATAAGAGGTTTCTGACCACGAACCCATGTAATGCCCATGTTTTCAAGTTATGAATCATATGATGTGAGATTTTGATTATAAAGGAAAAAGTTTTATGAAATCAAGCATGTATTGATAGAGTTACATGAATTTATGATGAAATTCATATCTAACCCATGTTTTATAAATGTTGATGATTGAAAGTGGGTTTGAACCTTGAAGGGTAAATTATGGAATTATACATGTTCTTATGAAATCTATACAAATGTTTTAAGGATGCTTTGAGAGTAATGTATCAATGATGATGTTGTTGTTGTGTTGTTGAAAGGATTGTTCTCATATACACATGAAAGCATGAGGTGAAAGGTTTTCTCACATAATAAAGGTTTCTAAGGTTGAAAGATTTTCTCACCTAATTGAATCAAAGATTAAGAGCTATCCTAATGACTTAGCTTGGATTGGTTATTGTATGATACCTTTCGATTGATTATGACTTAGCTTTGATTGGCAAGATGGCGTGTGTTTCCATGGATAATAAGAACAAGTAAGAAATGACTATACCGTGGGATTTATGCTTAGCACCGAGAGGATATTGAGATGGAAGCTCTACCGTTAGTAGAGGCTGGGTTTCTAGAAGCAATCTCCTTATCCCTTACCTATGTGCCCCCATAGGACGATTGTCAAGATATACATTAGCTAGTGGATCCATCTAAGCTAGAAGTTCATGGTCCTTACCTTGGCAAGTAGGACCACCCTTTTCAGTGTGGGAGACACCGGGGGATCATGTTATAACTCACATGGTCTCTATGTCGGTTAAGGCTACTTCCCACATTACTAATGAACTAAGGTTACTTCAAGAAGTATCTCATATGTGTTCAAAGGTTTTAATGATGCTAGCTTGCATTGACCATGTTTTATGACTTATGTTTCTAACCCTTTTATATCATGTTTTTGTTTGGTCAATTGCATGTCATGAAATATCCTCTTTTAGCATGTTTTAAATGTTTTATGCATAGCTATCATAATTGGTACATTATTCTTTACTAACGCATAGTCTTGCCTACATTTCCCGAAATGTAGGGTCCGACATTCAAGTTTCTCAGTTTCGTACCTAGTGGTTGATTTCGATGTTTCCGAGCTTTGGTGAGTTCTCATGCTTTGAGGACGGACTTCCATTGTTCTTAGTAGTCGTAATTTGGTTACCCAAATCCCCCCATTTGACATTAATTGTCAAAACCTTGTCATTTACTTTATTGTTGCGAAAATGTCTACATCTACAAATGATGGGAACACCATTTTACTCCTTAATCAAATTCTTTAACGTATCACTCCTTGTGGGATCGACCCCAACTATTAGTTGGGTTTATACTTGTTAGCGACCGCCTACACTCAGAATCAGATGAACTGTAGTTGAGCGTTATCAAAAATGGCACCGCTGCCAGGGAGTGGTGTTTAGAATTCTTTTATTGAAGTTTAGTCATGAACTGATTTTGTTGTAGTTGAATTATCTTATTTGTGTTCTTTGTTGACTGATCTTAAACAGGTGAAGAGATGAGTGTAAATGGGAGTAACCACAGCCAACTTGGGAACAATGATAACTTCGGGAATTTGCATGATGTCATTGAGGATCAGTTGGGAAGTGCGGGTGCTATCCAATTGCCTCCAACTGTGAGCAATTCGGTGTTCCACGTGAACAGAACTATGTTACAAATAAAGGGTCTCTTTGGAGGACTTTCTCATGAGGACCCACATGACCGCATCCGAAACATTATGGATGTGTGTGGGCCATTTTCTTTCAAGAACATAGCTCAGGAGTCAGTCCGACTTAGTTTGTTTCCCTTTTCTCTAATGTGGGAGGCAACGCAATGGTTGGCTGATTTACCAAGGGAATCAATCACTTCTTGGAAGGAGCTCACTGATGCGTTTTATGTAAGGTTTTTTCCTCTCTCAAAGATGGTGAAGTTGTGGGATAATATTCAGAACTTTAAACGAGTGGATGGTGAACCTATTCACGAGACATTGTTGAGGTTCCAGAAGTTGCTGCTCCAATGTCCAATTCACGGACTACCGAATGATGTGTTGTTGCAATATTTTTACTAGAGTCATGAATCAGTCAACAAAGGTGTGGCAGACCAACTCAATTGAGAAGAAATCATGCAGCAACCATTTGATATAGCATATACCCTTCTTGATAAGATGACAAAAATCAATCGAGCTTGGTACACTAGAGAAGATCAGGTGTCTCCGTTGAATTTTGGGATGTCAAAGGAACAATTAGAAAAGAACCAAGAGCGAGATGAAAACATGGCCAAAATGATAACCTAAATGGACCTATTGACGAAGAATATCATGAGAAGTGGATCGAAGGTTGTGTATGTTGTCGGAGTTAGTGGAGTAAATCCTGATGAAGCACACTTTGAGGCCATGTACAATGAAGAAGTGCATTTCTTGGCAAATAAGGCAGGGGGTTCTCGTCTGAACTATCCAAGACCGGGCAGGAATCAAGGTTGGAACAGGGACCGCAATGATAGCTGGAGAGATTGAGATCAGGAATGGCGTGACCATGGGACCAATTGGATGGAGCGGGATGGCGTCAAAAAATGATATGTGCCTCCCCATGAGCTTCAATAGCCAAAACAGCCAAGGGCTGATTCTGAAAATTTCCACATCAAAGATATGCTTGCTCGTATTCTCAACAAATTATGAGTTTGAGATTTCGACTAATTTAGGGCTTTGTTTTCATAGTTTTATTGTCCTCAATCCCTAATTTATGCTCTAAGCTAATGTTAAAGTCTTGATTTGCAGCAATGAAGGCGAAGAAGCAAGGCAAGGATAGTCGAGTGGCTCTTCAGCTCACCAAGAGTTCCAGTGTGCCAGCCTTGGGAAAAAACCAAATTGGCGATGGACATGGACAGTCGGCGGACCGCCGAAAGGATCGGGGACCTCGATCCTGATCGCTTAAAGTCACAAAAATCTGAGGTTAAAGAGCCAAGGCAAATCGGCAATGGAATGGAGCCATTGGCGCATCACCGACTTGGCCGGCGATGCTCAACTAACCTCGCCTAGTGATCCTTAAGGCCAAAATTTGAGAACGTATAAATTAAATTTCAAAAAGCAGCAAAAAGGGATCCAGTCATTTCCTGAGTAATTTCTCCATTGTAGAACTTTGAGTTTTATGAGGTGTGGCTAAAACCCTCATTCTTGGGAGTGTGATCATGTGATTATTTGCTCCAATTAGCTTATGGGTATTGTTGTTTACTAATCTAAATACTGATTTGAAGTGGGTTTAATTGATAGTTGTGTATTAACCCATGAATTGTAGTTGCAAATGCAATACTAACTTAGTGCTTTGGGCTTGCTTGAGAAAGAGGTTTTAGAACTAAGGTTATTGATTGATTATTTTAGTGATTGGGTTGTTGTGGGTTCAGCTCGAGAGAGTGAATCTTAACTCGATTCTACCTATCTAGTTCGAGAGAGTAGATAAATTGAGGTATTAGGTTGCTTATAGTGTTATGCTTGTCGAGGTTCGAGAGAACTCGCTTGAATCGTAATTGTTGTTCGAGAGAAAGCTATTGTATCTATAGTCTAGTCTACCCACTAAAATTCAGCAATTGTTAGTAAATTACAATTACCCATATAGCGAAATTAGTCTTTAATCGATCACATCCCCAAGTATCCCTTATCTACTTGATTATTCCTCTATTTTTCTTAGTTGATAATTGACAAACCTTAACCCCCCATTTGACACTTGTTGTCAACCCCTTTGATTTATTTCAATTATTTTGATAATTTCTATTCCTACAATTGATTAGACCACGTTTATAACATCGTAAGTGAATTCTAATTTGTATCACTCCCTGTGGGATCGATCCCAACTCTTTGTTGGGTTTATACTGGATTATGATGGCCTACACCTAGTATTGGATGAGGTGTAGTTCAGTATTTATCAATTATGGCACCGCTGCCGGGGAGTGGTGTTTAGAATTCTCTTATTGAAGTTTAGATTGTGATTTTTTTGTGTTGTAGTTGAATCGACTTACCTTGTTTTGTATTTGTTGTTGGCTGTTTGTGAACAGAGGACGAGATAAGTGTGAACGGAAGTAATGGTAGCCAACTTGGATACCAAGAAGAAATGGGCAATTTGAATGATGTCAATGAAATCCCCTTGGGTGGTGTAGGTGCTATTCATTTACCTCCTGTCGAGGGAAATGTTATGTTCCACGTGACAAGCATGATGCTGCAACTCTTGTAATTGAAAGGGTTGTTTGGAGGCTTGGCTCATGAGGATCCACATGATCATATTCGGAACTTTGTGGACGTATGTAGTCCATTCTCATTCAAAAACATCTCACAAGAATCAGTTCATCTCCGGTTGTTCCCTTTCTCTTTGGTGGGGGAAGCAACCAAATGGTTAGCTGATCTACCGAGGAATTCTATTACGTCTTGGGACGAGCTTACCGAGGCCTTCTACATAAGGTTTTTCCCTCCTTCAAAGATGATTGCATTGAGAGATAATATGCAAGGCTTTAAATGTTTAGAGGGTGAGCCAATCCATGAGACGTGGCTAAGATTTCAGAAGTTATTACTTCAATGTCCGACTCACAGGCTTCCAAACAACGTGTTGTTACAACACTTCTACCGGAGTCTAGACTCAGTGAACAAAGGTGTGGCTGATCAACCTTTCGAAATAGCGTCAAATCTCCTCGATGGTTTGACCAAGATAAACAGAGCCTGGTACACTCGGGAGGATCAGGTGTCTCCTTTGACCTTTAGGATGACAAAGGAGTAGATAGAGAAAGACCAGGAGCGAGACCAAAACATGGCCAAAATGATGACCTATTGGATATTTTGTCAAAAAATATAATGGGTAGTGGGTCTAAAGCTGAGAATGATGTTGGTGTTAGTGGGGTAAACTCCGATGATGCACACTTTGAGGCTCTATATAATGAGAAAGTGAATTTTCTTGCAAATCAAGGAGGAGGTTTCCGTCTGAGCTATCCAAGGCCTGGCGGGAATCAAGGTTGGAATAGAGAACGTGATTATGGATGGAGAGACCGTGACAGGGAATGGTGTGACCGTGGGACTAATTGGAAGGAAGAGGATGGTGACAAGGAAAGAAACGTTCCTCCCCATGAGCGTCAAAAGCCAAAAGAACAAATGTCTGATCAGGAGAACTTTCGCATTGAAGATATGCTTGCACGCATTCTCAATAAAGTGGAAGGGTCGGACAAGTTTCTTAAAGAAATGAAAGAGGACGTCTCCACACTCAATCAGACAGTTACCTCTCACTCAGTGTCAATCAAACAACTGGAAACACATATGGTTCAAAGCTCATCTTATTTGAACCCAAAGTGAAAAGTGGGTCTACCAAGTGATACCTTGGCTAACCCAATAAATGAACCTTGAAAGCGTATCCATGGCGTGCATCGACGTTAAATAAGGCCCTTCTTGGGAGGCAACTCAAGATTTTATGCTTTTATTACTGTTTTTTGAATAACGGGTCTTGAATGTGCAGGTTGAAAATTTGAAATTTTGGGAAAATGGGCAGTTAGGTGAGACAAAGGTCCAGTCGGCGAGCCCCACTTGGACCGCCGTTTGAACCACCTAGCTTGCTGGGGGTTCTGTACAACTCAGCCAGCTAAAGTGCTACTTGGGGCATCGCGGAGAGGGTCGGCGACGTATGTTATGGTCACCGACTAGCGCACGAACTGAAGAGTCAAAAAGGCCAAACCATTTTTAATTCAAAGGTCTCCCTCATTTTCATACGTTTCGACTTCCAAACTATCACAACCGTATATTTTCTTACTGTCGTACTATTTTACTTGCTTTTTTGTGGGATCGATAACTCTGGGAGGATTTTTGAATTCGTTGCTAGCCTAGCTTTTCAAATTCTCTTCATCTAAGGTTGGTTTTCCGAACCCCATCTTTACATTGTGGTGGAATCAAATGCATGATCATTTTGTGGTTGTTCTCTTGGCATAATTATGATTAATTGAATATGTGGCGTTACTGCTTGCCCGTATTTAATTTAAATTGATGTTAATTGGCCTTACATTATGAAATCTCGCATTTTTGGCATGTTAAACCTGTTGGGTTGTGTTCAATTCATTGTGGGTCTAGTGGGGGTGAAGTCTGAGAAACCATGAATTGTGTCAATTTTCAGATTTTGCCCAATGATAGAGAGGTTGATGTCATTCTTAAGGTCAAAAGACGTTAATTGGCCAATTTTGTCCAAATCGGGGGAAGTCTGAATACCCCGTGGGCATGGGTACTATGGGTCTGAGCCAAATTTCATAGAATAATAGTTTAATTTTGTTTCCATGGGCTGCGGGTTAGATTTTGAAGGTCGGGGTGAAAATATGGCAGGTTGGACTATTCGACGAGCTGGGTCGAGTTCGCCGAGTGGTTCGTCTAAAGACTCCTCAATCGCCTTTTGATTCTGCATGTTTGAGGTCTAAGTTTTGTAACTTTCGGCGATATGCCTGAGCTCGCTGATTTCACTCGGTGACTCGCGAAAGTCCCTTCTAATCGCCCTTCTGAACCCCAAATTCCTGAAATTGTTCTGTAACATTCTGCGAGCTTCTTCTAGTCACCGAACGATGTGGGCGATTCACCAAAAGGCCCTGAACATCACCGACTTATTCTGATTTTTTGCTAATTTTACTCTGTAAAATTCGGCGAGCCTAATTTGGCTCACCGAATGGGGTCGGCAACTCACCGAACCGTTCGGCGAGTCTTCCGACAACTATTACAGTTTGATTTTTTGTGAACTAAGTCTAATGTTTTCAACATTGTTTTGCAGGTATTGCTAGATCTAAAGTCGCATGAAGAAATCAACCACCCTGAAAGTGGGCTTGAGGGATAGTCATTAATGAGGAGGCTGCAGCCTCCCGTGCCACGGTATCTAAACTTCCACCAAAAGGGGGAAAGAGTAAGGTCAAAGGCCCTGTACAACCCACACTAGCGGAGGGGAGCTCCGATAGTGAGGGTGTTTTTGCCACTCACCTCACTACTTCTCAGAGTGAGGGCAACTCTTTGGGCAGTTCTCCAGCCTCCATATCTAAGCTGGAAAATGACCAACTCCTACAGGCTAAGAGAGCGGAGCTACGCTCCAAGTCGATGAATGATCCGTCTAGGATCCCGGTTCCTCCTACGCCTCATCAACCTCCAGCTCCACCTTAGGTAGCAGTGCAGGCTCCACCCTTTGTTCAGGTTCCTCCACCCTGGTCTCTCAACTGACTAAAGGCTGAGGGTTTTAGGACCATTCTTGAAGAGAAGAGGTTGTCTACTGACGGTGTGATAGACCGGTACCCAGAAGTGTGGAGCACCTTGAAGTTCCACAAGTTTGAAAAATTCACAATGCCCTAAGGCCCTTACATTCCTACTTGGGTCCGGGAGTTTTACTCAACATATGGGGAGCTGGTGCCGAAGGGAAAGAAAAAGGCCAGTGCATTCAAGCCAGTTGACTTTGTAGTAGTTCGGAGGAAGAAGGTGAAGTGTAGCAGCTCAGATATAAATGAGGCGCTCGGGTCTACAATGAATTTCATGCACTATTACATTGAAAAGATCCAGAAGAAAACCCTCGAGATTTAAAGGGTTAGCTAGAACCTCTGATCTCTGATGTGAAACTGAGGTGGATTGAGGTCGGTGTTCCAATTGAGAAGAAGGACCTGAACGTGGCTACCAGATACTGGTTTGGGTTTATTAGCAGCCCCATTATGCCTTCACAGAACGAGTCAATCCTCCGGCATCCGAAGGATGCATGTTTGGATTGTATCATGGATCGGGAGAAGCTAAACTTGGGTATGCTCATTGAGCAAGAGATAGCCATGAGGGCCAAGAATAGTCAGATTTCTCTTCTGTTTCCGGTGTTGATCACTGAGCTATGCTGGCATGACTTTGTCCCTATGAGTGAGAAGATGATTGTGGAAGTGACTCTCACTTCCTCTACTGACATCCGACGTATCGAGGCTGAGTATATTTGGGAGGAAGCCGATAGGAGGAGAGTTGCACCGGTTAATACGTCCACGGTAGTTGATGTTTTTTAGGTTGCAAATTGAGGAAATACTTCCTCCTCAGGTCAGTGAGCCGACAGGTACATCTGGCCCCTCTACTTCTGCACCTCCTAGTTCATCTGATGTACCCCCTCCCACTTATACTGCTGCTACTGCCTCCCGACCCACTATCACCCAGGCCATGTTTTACAAGATGGGACATCTATCTCATTCTGCTGATGTGCGTGTATCTTGGGTAGAGGCCATTGTTCCTGGGTTGATAGAGCGGGTCATTGCTGCCACCTTCGCCCTGACTAGGGCTGAAATGAGAGAGCATAGGGAATTGATTGATGGCAACAGGCTTGCATTGGATGCCCTTATAGTGAGGGTAAAGGCTTGTGAGCAGGGTCGGGGTGATTTTGAAGCTCTGACGGCCTTGAAGCTGATTTTGTTAGGCTGTGAAAGGATTTGGACGAGCTGAAGTCCACTGACCTAGCGATGTTATTCGATACGGTGGAAATTCCTGAGATCCCGAGTGTAGATGTCCCTGTCAGTTCAGAGATTTCTCCGACTACTACGATTGGAGATGTTGATAGAGAGGACGCAGTTGTTGAGTCTGAGGCTGAGACTGATGAGGAGGAGCTGGGTGTCTGTGATGTGTACGATGATCTGGAGGACCTTGAAGGGTCCATGGTTCAGACAGCGGTTGAGGCATCACTCAGAGATACTTCGATGGTGGGCTACAGTGGAGCCAAGGATGTTGTTGCACCGGGCACTGATGCCCAAGATTATGGAGTCACAGAGATGTAGAGTTCACCCCAGTCTTAGCCTGGCAGGAAGATTATTAGCTCCCTTTCTATTTTTATCGTGTTTTATTTCTCTATTACTTTGCATTTGAGGACAACTACTAGACTAGTATGGCGGGGTGAGGTATTTCTATACCTACCTCTTTTGGGCTGTTTTGTGGATATTTTCTCTTTTTGTTTTGTGAATGTTGTATCTTATCTTGTGTTTTTATATATATGGTTTTGATCCATTGTGTTTGTCCTTTGTTTTGAATTACAAATGGTTTTGAACTGATTTTCAAAATTGCCACCTCTTGATGTGTTTGGTGATGGTTGTTCTCTTGCAATTTCAAGTGTCGGTTGTAATCAATATCGATGACTTGAATAGTGCTCTCGATCGAACGATATGAGTGTACGGCTCCGATGAGGCAAATTGAGTTACATAGGTCATATGTGAACTCCTAGCATCTCATTGTGACTAGCCGGTTGTTGTGTTGATCGTTGCACGCTAGCTGAAAATTGTAGAATCTTGTTTGATGATTGTGTCAAATGTCATGTATGGTAAGGTTGTCTTGAACTATGTGCTTTATGACACCTGGAACTTGCTCCATTAGTCCAATTGATTGATGAAAGCAAGCGATTGAAATGATCTTAGGAAAAATTTGTGAAGAGTGAACCAAAAATTGATATTATACCTTTTTGTGGCCACCTTGTGAGAGTGTGAACCTAGCTTGACACCTTTTGAGCCTATCCTTTTCTTTGGAAGAAACTTGAACAGTTGGCCTCTTTGTCCCATCACCTATAACCTTCATGAATTATTGGTTAGTTTGAATAGACAACTTAGGCCAAAAGCTTAAGTTGGGGGTGTGTTGAAAAAGAAGGAATATCAAGGAATGTGAAAAATCCGCCTGTGAAGGATCATGCTGAAAAAGATGGAACCCCTCCATGTAAAAAAAAGGCAAAGAAAAGAAAAAAGTGAAAATGAAAAGATTAAAAAAGAGAAGAGCTTGTGAAATAAAGTTTGTCAAAGCAGCAAAAGAAATAGGCTATCCAATGAGTCATGGTTAAATGAATAATATGGTGGATTCTAAACATCATAGAATGTGAAAGAGAAGGAGAAAAAGTGATTTGCAGGCGATACTTCATGAAGGTAGAAGTAACTAAACCAAAATGATCATATCTTTACACTCAGCCCCGTTCAAAGCCTTGAAAGACCTTTGTGATCTTGAGTAAGCTGAAAATAATGTTGATTGGAAAATAAGGGCAAGCCTATGGGTAGAGTCATGCATGTGTTCATCTTTGGGAGTGTGGGAGTTGTATTTGATTCTGAAATAATAAATGTTGATGAACTTTGTCTTAGCATGGAATCATTCTTGGTGTGAGGGAATTTGAATGCTTTTGTTGAGCTTGAAGTTGCATTTGAAGCAAGCATTGTGAGCTTGAGTTCTATTTGATGATGGTCAGTGACAATTTGAAACTTAGACTGCACAATTAAACATTGTATGTGTAATTTCAACCTTCTGTGTGCATTCGTGTTGAGTGTTGAGTAGCACTGTTTGTAGACATCCTTGTTGAACTTATTGATCTTGAGTTTTACTTGAGTACAAGTAAAAGTTTAAGTTGGGTGTTGATTAGTCTGATATTTCGACTCATTTAGAGCTTTGTTTTCATAGTTTTATTGTCCTCAATGCCTAATTTATGCTCTAAATAGATGATAAAGTGTTGATTTGCAGCAATGAAGGCGAAGAAGCAAGGCAAGGACATTACCGGGCAAAAAGGAGTGAAAAAAGCTGAAGAAGTTGAAGAAAGACATTCCTGGTGACCACCAAGACCACTCGGTGAACCGCCGAGTGGCTCTTCATCTCACCAAAAGTTCCAGTGTGCCAGCCCTGGGGAAAAACCAACTTGGCGATGGACATGGACAGTCGGGGGACCGCCGAATGGATCGGCGACTTCAATCTTGATCGCTTAAAGGCACAGAACTCTGAGGTTAAAGAGCCAAGGCAAACCGGCGATGGAATAGAGCCATTGGCACATCCCCGACTTGGTCGGCGATGCTCGACTAACCTCAATTAGTGATCCTGAAGGTCAAAATTTGAGAATTCATCAATTGAAATTGGGTGTCAACAAGCATATCATAACAAAAGTAATAGAAATGAGCGGGAATTAAAACTTTTCAATACAATCAAAGTCTTTTATAAAAACGAGCGGAAGTCTAACAACATTGTCTCAAACCATCTAAACAACATGAATAAAATCTTGGGTCACAGCCCATACAACAGTCCAAGATATAAAAGAAATACATAACGAAAGTGGTGATCACATCCTCGAACACAATGAGGACTCACCAAATCTTCACTCCTTGATCAACAAAGAAGCTAGCCACGAGTGTGAGAACCTATGTCGCTGGACCCTACATTTGATAAGAATGTAGGTAAGAGTATACGTTAGTACAATCAAGTACTAAATACGATAGCTAGCATAAACAACATAAACATCATGGTTAGTCAATACAAACCATAAGCATGACCAATGCACATAAATCAATATCATAATAAGAAAGGAATACTTCTCAAGAAAGCTTACTCATCCTTAGTCGAGACTTGGGTCATCCACCTCTAGTCAACTTACCTCATGGAAGCCATATCTAGCAACAATCCAAGCTATTCATTCTCCATAAGACAATTCACATAGTTATACATATTTTTAAAGACACGGGGATTCGCCTCTTTGCCTAACTTACAAAGGCTAATGGATATTGGCCTCTTGCCTTACTTACTTTTAGATTGTGGGTACTCGCCTCCACAATCTCATCATATGATGCGGGTACTCGCCTCCACATCATTTCATAAGGAGCATGGGTACTCGCCTCCATGTCCATTCATTATAGTAAGAACGTGGGGACTCACCTCTTGTTCAATTCTAAGGAATACGGGACTCACCTCATATCCTTACATATGGAGGTCAAGGGTAATCACCTCTAGCCTCATCAATTACATAGTCTTTTAGTCTAGATTCATTTTAGGTCGGCAATCCTTTCAACCTAGAATCATTTAGGTGAGTAAACTTTTCACATTCATACATTCATGATTAGGCAATTTATGTGGGAAGTATCCCTTCCTCAAAAATAACATCAATTACCAACAATCCGCATCATAAGCTTTACTCTCAAAGCCCTAGTTCTCATGATCATCATCTAAGCTTCATTCTCAAGCAATGATAATCACAATTCATCAATCCTGTAAGGACAAGCCTAAACCTATAAAGTTTCCCTTCATGGCACAACCCAATTATATCAATTCTAGGTTATAATCATGGAATAGGCATGGGCACATGTAATTTCACTCTAATAACATGTAATTATACTAGTTCTATCATAAACAATCATAATCCACTCAATTGGATCAACAATCCTCATAACCCACAACGTTGGAAGAAACCCTAGCTAGAATTGGGAAATTCTTCATCGAATTGGGGAAATTCTAGGGGACTCCATGGATAAAAAGCTATCATACCTCGATTAGAAAGTCCTTACAAGCTTGAAAATTGGAGACTTTACTTGACCTTAGCTTCAACTTCTTCCTTCTTCTTCCAACTTCTAGAGAGAGAATATTTGAGAGGAGTTTTGGCTTTTCTTTTGGGATTTGAGAGAATGACTTGAATGAGGGGTTTTGGAGGTTAAAAATGATTATATAGGTGTCTTAGACTTAAGAAAAATGACACCACATTGATTTAATTAAAACTGGAAAAGACCCAATTGCCCCTAAAAATAACTGCCAGCCCACGACCGACGGACTCTAGATTGACCTACGGACCGTCCTGGTTGGCCATGGTTCGTGGTCAAAAACTAGGATTTTAGGGTCTCGACCTACGGACCCCAACCACGGACCGTGGTCTGACCAACAGTCCATTGGTCAGGTCGTGGGTCAGGACCTCTGGTTCAGCTTGGGCAAGCCAACCACGGACAACACCTACGGTCCGTGGATGGCCGGTGTGGTTCGGCTGCTGCAGCACCTGGGAAGTTGTAGTTTGCCCTTTTTGGATACGGGGTGTTACATTATCTCCCCCTTCGGATCATTCGTCCTCGAATGAGATTCTAAGCACGTTTCTAAACGAAAAGACTCAAGACTAGCAGCCCATCATGCATGCAACTCATCTAAATGCACACAACTAAGGAGAAACATCATCCCCAAGCCAAAGATACTCAATGCACCATAAGGGGGTAGGAACTACATCTAACAACCCAATATGCATGAAATTTTCAGATTTCATATATTCAAGGAGGAACTACCTTCTCCATCTTAAACACGCTCAACACAATCTCATGGAGCTCATATGCAACTCAATCTCAAAGAGCACATCTAAAACATGTTCATCAATTCATCTCATGGAGTCTATAGGTAACTCATACTCAATGCACTACAACATGAGGAAAATCAATCACACGAACTCATTTTCTTTCAAAACACAAGTTTTCATGAACATGCACAACATAAGGAAATCATGGGAACATCTAAATCACACATGAATTCAAACCATAAACAAACCAAGAGGAACCTCATTACCTCAAGCTAGAGTAGAAGGAAAGAGATGAGGATATCAGGACTTCATATCGACCTCGGCCTCCCAAGTAGCACCCTCAACTAAGTGGTTTCTCCACAATACCTTCATGGATATTTCTTAATCTCTTAACTTGCCGGTCTAGAACGCAACCGGTACTTCTTCATAAGAGAGGCTTTCATCAACTCCCAATCCTTCTAGGGGAACTATGGATGTCGGATCTCCAACACACTTCTTAAGCATAGAGACTTGGAACACCGGATGCACCATTGCCAAATCATTTGGCAAATAAAGTTCATAAGAAACCTTATCCACACGCCTCAAAATCTTATATGGGCCTATATATCGGGGACTAAGCTTCCCCTTCTTGCCAAACCTCATCACACCCTTCATGGGCAAGATTTTCAAATAGACCCAATCACTAACCTCAAACTCAAGGTCTCTCCTTCTAACATCGGCATAGGACTTTTGGGGGCTTTGGGCTGTTCTCAACCTCTCTCTAATGAGCCGGACCTTTTCCATAGCCTCATGAACCAATTCAGGTCCGATCAAGGCAACTTCACCCACTTCAAACCACCCTATAGGAGATCTACACCTCCTACCATAAAGTGCTTCAAAGGGGGCCATACCAATACTAGAATGGTAGCTATTATTATAGGTGAACTCTATCAATGACAAGTGATCATCCTAACTTCCCTTGAAATCGATGACACATGCTCTCAACATATCCTCAAGAGTTTGGATTGTTCACTCCGCTTTCCCATCGTTTTGTGGGTGAAAGTCCGTACAAAGCTTCACTTTTGTGCCAAGACCCTTTTGGAATGATTTCCAAAACCGAGAAGTAAACTGAGTACCTCTATCGGAGATGATGGACAATGGCACACCATGCAATCTTACCATTTCCCTCAAATATAACTTAGCATAGTCTTCCGTCGCATAAGAAACCTTGACGAGAATGAAGTGAGCCGATTTCATCATTCGGTCTATTATAACCCAACTCGAATCATATTGGCGTTGAGTGCATGCGTGGCAACCCTACTATAAAGTCCATATTCACATCTTTCCACTTCCAAGTAGGAATACAAATATCCTGGGATAAACCTCCCTGTTTCTGATGCTCAACCTTCACTTGTTGGCAATTCGGACACTTAGCCACAAATCCCGCAATATCCTTCTTCATCCCATTCCACCAATAGACCTCCCGCAAGTCACAGTACATCTTTGGTCTCCCGGGTGAATAAAATATCGAGAACTATGGGCTTCCGCCAAAATTTGTTCCATTAAGTCATCCACATTTGGAACACATAAACGACTTTGATATCTAAGTACCCCATCTCCCCCTTAGGAGAAAGCCTCAACGGACTTCTTGAGTACTGCCTCTTTCAATTCTACCAAAATCGGATCTAGACATTGCTTAGCTTTCACATCACTCACAAAAGATGATTCGGAACCATTATGAACCATGACTCCACCCTTGGTAGAGTCTACTAACCGAACACCCAAATGGGCCAATCTATGTACATCTCGTACCAATTCTTTCTTATCATCATCAATGTGAGCAATACTACCCATAGACAACCTACCAAGAGCATCCATAGACAACCTACCAAGAGCATCCGCTACTACATTTGCTTTCCGGGGTGATAAAGGACATTCATGTCATAATCTTTCAATAATTCAAGCCACCTTCTTTGGCGAAGATTCAAGTCTTTCTGACTAAACACAAATTGGAAGCTCTTGTGATCGGTAAACACATCAACATGAACTCCGTACAAATAGTGTCTCCAAATCTTTAGAGCAAATACGACCGCCGCTAACTCAAGGTCGTGAGTAGGATAATTCTTCTTATGTATTTTAAGTTGCCTTGAAGCATAGGCAATAACTTTCCCATTTTGCATTAAAGCACATCCTAGCCCGATTCTCGAGGCATCACAATAAACCACAAAACCATATGTCCCTTCCAGTAAGGTCAACATCGGAGCGGAAGTAAGTCTATCTTTCAACTCTTGGAAACTTTTATCACACGCTTCTGACCATATGAACTTAGCCTTCTTTTGAGTCAAAGCCGTCAAAGGAGAGGCAATCAAAGAGAAACCTTCAACAAACCTTCTATAATAACCGGCCAAAGCCAAAAAGCTTCTAATATCCGAAGGTGATCGAGGTCTAGGCCAACTCTTTACCACATCCGTCTTCTTAGGATCTACCTTAATACCCTTGTTGGACACTTTATGACCAAGGAAAGCTCTGAACCTGAACTAAAATTCACATTTGCTAAACTTTGCAAAAAGTTGTTGGTCCTTAAGGATTTGCAATACGATCCTCAAATGATCAATATGCTTACTCTCACTTCTTGAGTAGATCAAAATATCATCGATAAACACGACCACAAACATGTCAAGATATTGTCTAAACACTCTATTCATCAAGTCCATAAACGTCGCCTGAGCGTTAGTCAAACCAAATGACATTACTAGAAACTCATAATGACCATATCGGGTTTGGAAAGCCGTTTTTTGAATATCATCATCTTTCACCCTCAATTGGTGATAACCCGATCGGAGATCAATCTTAGAGAAATAACTTGCACCTTGAAGTTGGTCAAACAAATCATCAATTCTTGGGAGAGGGTACTTATTCTTAATGGTCACCTTGTTCAACTATCGATAATCAATACACATTCAGAGTGAACCATCTTTTTTCTTAACAAACAAAACTGGAGCACCCATGGAGAGATACTCGGTCTGATGAAACCTTTATCCAATAGATCCTTCAATTGTTCTTTCAACTCCTTAAGTTCAACCGGAGCCATTCTATAAGGAGGAATAGAGATAGGTTGCGTATCCGGGAGAAGGTCATTACCAAAGTCTTTTTCCCTTTTGGGAGGAATACCGGGCAAATCATTGGGAAATACTTCCGGAAATTCATTAACAATGGGGATCGAGTCAAGACTAGGGACTTCAGAATCCATATCCCGCACCTTAACTATATGATAGATGCAACCCTTAGAGATCATCTTTCTAGCTTTTAGACAAGAGACAACCTGACTCTTAGGAATAGAATTTTCCCCCTTCCACTGTAGGATAGGCTCATTTGGAAACTGGAATTTGACTACCCGAGTTCTACAATCTACAGACGCATAACATGAATGCAACCAATCCCAAGTATGACATCAAAGTCTAACATATCCAGTTCTACCAAATTAACAAGAGTAGCTCAATGGGACAAGGAAACGGGACATTTTCTATATACCCTTTCAGCCAACACAGAATCACCAATAGGAGTAGAGATAGAAAAAGCTTCTAACAATACTTTGGGGAGCACATCAAACCTCAAAGCCATAAATGGCGTCACAAAGGACAAAGTAGCACCGGGATCAAGCAAAGCGTACACATCAATTTGAAAAACTTTTAACATACCGGTAACCACATCGGGCGAACTCTCTTGATCACCTCTAGTTGGGAGAGCATAGAATCGGTTTTGCTTAGGAGCATTTGCACCCGAACCACTTGGACCAGATGAGGGGTTGGGTTGAGCCCTACGACGATTATCTCCCTCATTCTTAGAAACCAAAGGACAATTCCTTATCTTGTGATCCGTCTTACCATACCCAAAGCAAGCATTGAAACCCGCTAGACACTTACCCTAATGGTTTCTCCCACATTTGGCACAAGTAGGCATCATGGACCTACTACCATCTCCTTGAGGTTTAGGGTCGGACACCCTTTCATTGTTAGACCTTGGAGGAGCATTATAAGAGCCTTGCCCGGAGAAATTTTGCTGGAACCTTGAACGACCCTGTCCACCGGACCTAGAATATGAAGAGTTACCATCATCCGTTCTTGCCCTTTTTGCTTCCCTAAACCTTTCCTTGAGCTTTTCTTCCTCAATTTGTTGGGAATGCACCATAAGGTGAGAAATTTCCATATCATGCACAAGCATAGCGGTGCGGCATTCTTTGACAACTAAGTCGGACACTCCCGACACAAACTTACTCATCTTGGTCCTACGATCCGCCACAATAGAAGGAGCATATTTAGATAGTTGAGTGAACCTCAAAGCGTACTCTTTCACACTCACGTTTCCTTGCCGAAGGTTGATAAACTCAAGCACCTTGGCCTCTCTCATCTCTAGAGGGAAAAACCTATCAAAAAGAGAACTTTTGAACCTTTCCCATTCTATGGGACCCGCTTCTTCTGGCCTTGCCTCTTTCCATTGATTGAACCAAATCTGAGCAACCCCTTTGAGTTGATAAGCGGCCAATTTCGCCTCTCTACCGGAGTCACTCCCATGATAGCAAGTATCTTATAGATCTCTTCAATAAACTCTTGAGGATCTTCCTCAACTTTGGAGCCATAAAATTCCGGAGGGTTCATCCTTGTAAAGTCCCTCACTCTAGCCGCCACCGTACCCACATTTGGGTTCACGGGGCTTACCACGACTCTATTGGCTTGGGCCGCCACGGCTTGAGCCAACACTTGGAAAGCCGACCTAAACTCCGCATTCGTCACATTCTCAATCAAAGGATCAATCAGAGCTTAAGGAGTAGCTTAGGGAGGAACTTCTTGCCCCAAATTGTCTCCCTCAGTCCTTCTAGCATTAGCCCTTCTGGTAGTCATATCCTGAAAACCATCGGGTAAGGATTAAGAGAAAGACCTTATAGAGTTAAACTATATGGCACGACTTAGAGAAATGAAGAAGTGAAGTTTCCTAAACATCTAGTAGCCTCTTATTCATAAATGTGGTGCGCTTCACACTTATAAACAAGACTCTACTTGACGTGGTTTGAGACATCCTAGAACCATTCTAAACCTTATGCTCTGATTACCAAGTTTGTCATGAACCAAGGGTACCCCCTAGATGTAACAAGGCGTATAAGACCCCGAGAGGCCTCATACAAGCCACTTAGCATATCATAACATACAGTAATAGAAATGAGCGGGAATTAAACCTTTTCAATACAATCAAAGTCTTTTATAAAAATGAGCGGAAGTTTAACAACATTGTCTCAAACCATCTAAACAACATGAATAAAATCTTGGGTCACAGCCCATACAATAGTCCAAGACAGGGATGTTGCATTATACCACCCAGAGAAAGTTGATCAGCCACTCCTTTGTTTACCGAGTCAAGGCTTCTATAAAAATATTGCAGCAACACATTATCTGGAAGTCCATGAGTTGGGCACTGAAGCACCAGCTTCTTAAATCTCAGCCATGTCTCATGGATTGGCTCGCCTTCCAAGCATTTGAAACCTTCGATGCCATCCCTTAGAGTCATCATCTTTGATGGGGGAAAGAATCGCACTTGAAATGCTATGGTCAGCTCATCCCAAGAGGTGATAGAGTCCCTTGGTAACTCAACCAACCATTTAGTAGCTTCACCCATCAAAGAGAACAGGAACAACCTGAGACGGAACGATTCTTGCGATATGTTCTTAAATGAGAATGGCCCACAAACATCCACGAAGTTCCTGATATGCTTATTGGGATCCTCATGAGCCAGCCCCCCAAATAATTCTTTCAATTGTAGGAGCTAAAGCATTGTGCTTGTGATGTGAAAAATAGCATTTCCTTAAGTTGGAGGTAAACGAATGGCACCAACACCACCCAAATGGTTTGGGTCATTGAGATTCCCAATGTCGTCTTGGTGGCCCACTTAGCTACCATTACTTCCGTTAACACTCATCTCCTCCTCTGTTTAACACAAGCAACACAAAACCAAAAACTAAAATAAGTAGATTCAACTATAACTACAAAGATCACAATTCAACTTCAATAAAAGAATTTTAAACAACACCACTCCCCGGTAGCGGCACCATTTTGATTAACGTTTCAAGCACACCTCATCCAATTCTAGGTGTAAATGATCGTTAAGCAATATAAAACCCAACAAATGAGTTGGGGTCGAATCCCATAGGGAGCGGTACGTGTTCAAAGTTCAATTAAGAAGTACAAATGTGATCTAACTAGATATAGGAATAGAAATTATCGAAAAAGACATGAAACAAATTAAAGGGGTGACATTAAATGTCAGATGGGGTTTTTGGTTTGCAATTATCAACTACAATGCAGTCACAAACAAAGTGAGATAACAATAAAGAGAGGAATTCTCGGGATGTGATTGATTATAGGCAAATTTTAATATATGGGTAATTGAAACTACTAGTAAATAGCTAAATATCAGTGGGTAGGCTAGACTATAATTGAAATAGTTTTCTCTCGAACAACTAATCCGCTTCAAGTGATTTCTCTCGAACATCAACAAGCATAGCAATTAAGAACAACCCATAACCTTAATACATCTTCTTTGTCAAGCAAGATGGGTAGGACTGGGTTTAGGATTCACTCTCTCGAGATGAACCCAAATCAACCCAATACCTACAAACCGTTAATCAAAAGCTTTGGTTCTAAAACCTCTCTCTCGAGCAAGCTAAGAACACAAAATTAGAACTGCATTTCCAACTACAATTCATAAATTAAACCTCAGCTAATGATTAAACCCACTTCAATATAGCATTTAAACTAGTAATTAACAACACCCATAAACTAATTCAACCCGTAATTGCATGATCACACCCCAAGAATTGGGGTTTTAGCCAAACATCATAAAAGAGTAAAAATGGTTACCAAATTGATCAGCCATCAACTGGGTAATAGCAATTAAACCTTTACGATGCTTTCTTTGAAGAAAATTTGAAACCCACTTGTAAAATCTCCAAATTGAATCTCAAAAAGTCTTCAAGTCTACTAAGGAACTCTCTAAAATTGTTCTAGCCTTCAAAAAAAATAAAATTGAAAGGAACTCCCCAATCTACAGTTCAAAATTCTATTTATAGTTGCCAAAAATTAGCCACGAAGGGCCATTAGGTGAGGTAAGTCGAGTTCATTGAACCGCCCATTGCTCTCTTCTATCGCCTTTCTGCCTTGGCTCTCAGCATCCTCAAGTCCTGTAACTTTGGGCGATATCTTTTGGCATCGCAGAACTTCTCGGCGATTCACCGACTGCCCCTTTTATGTCGCCTACTTGGTTTCTTCCCTTAGGGCTGACACACTGGAACTTTAAGCGGTTAAAGTAGTCACTCGGTGTCACGCCAAGTACTCCTGGCGATCCTCAGACTCGCCTTTCTTCACTTCTTCAGTTTGTTTTGTTTCTTTTTGCCAGTTAGTGTCCTTTCTTTGCTCCTCAATCCATATACCTGAAAATCATGGCTTTATCATCAGTTTATGGTACAAATTAAGCATTTGAGGACACTAAATCTATATAAACAAAGCCCTAAATGAGTCCAAATCTCGGACTCATCAAGTGCTTCTTGTGTTTTGGAATTTTGTTTGATTGAGGACAAACAAAGTTTTAAGTAGGGGGCGTTGATGAGTTGTGGATTTGCACTCATTTGAGGCTCTTTTCTTATGCACTCAATGATGAGAAATAGGAAAATTATTCTTTGAATTGTGTTAATTTCAGGTGTTTTTGTTGCGATGGAAAATGATGCACAAAAGCTGAAAATAAGCAAAACCTGGCAGAAAACAAGCCCTAGATCTTCCACCTGCGAGCTCAGATTCGCTTATGTGAACAATCAACCAAAGTCAACAACCTCTTAAGCGATGATTCGGGGCTCGCTTTGACGAATAGGTCCAAAAAGGGGTGGGGGTCGCTTAAGAAAACTTATGTTCTCTTTTGCGAAGTTCACTTTTGCAAACCTCTTGACGCTTTTGTGAAGCCCGCCTAACCAGACAGGGGCATAATGACAAATTCTCAAGCAATACATGCAAATTTAGAAAATAGGGCTAGAGTGGATTATTATTCATCATCCAAGAGTTGTTAGAGAGAGAATATTGTAGAGAAAAAAACTCATCTAAAAGTATATTTCACATTCTTCTAGATTTTGGGGTTGAGACATTGAAGGGAAGTTGCCTCACATTTCAGTTGTGGATTTGGAGATTGTGTTCTATATAAGTAAAGTTCTTTTACCTTTCTTCATTTTCTTGTTCTTAATTTATAGAAATGTGGGTGTAATTGTGTGTCTGAAATTGGGGCTTTTTTGCAAGAAATAGACAAACCTATTTGGGTATTTTATTTATTACTCTATTACTTTTGTAATTCCTTGTTTCCATGTTTAATTTCATGAAATAGGTTCGATCTTGTTTTTATGTTTGAATTTATGGGTTGAGAGTGCACGCTCAACATTAGCTTCCAACCTTCGTGGGTTCCTTGAAAATAGAATCCCTAAAGTGGAGAATCAGATTTATTAGCGCATTTAAATTTTAAATGTTGAATTTGAGACCGAAAGGAGAAAGTTTAAGGTTTCATTATTGAATGCAAGTATTTCTCAAAAAAGAGGTCTCTATTAAGGTAGTGGGTGGTTTTGCTGAAATAAATTATTGAGACCTAACTGAGATGTCATGAAATAGTCCTTTCAGACTGAAAGGAGATTAGGATTGACCTACCATGACTTAGCCTACCTATTATTGATTGATCTTTGATTGAATTGCAATGGACCGTTGAGTGTTTATTAAATCTTCAATTCTCCCAATTCCCATACATACCTAGTTTGGTATCGTCTTTGCCCCCATTAGAAGTGTAGTTAGAAAATTACCATCTATTTGATAATTTTGTACCTTGTATATTTAGATTCAAACTAGTATCTTGTTAGCCTTTATCTTTTCAATCGTCGACAAATTATTCTCTATGGAATTCGGCCCCAACTCTTAGTTGGGTATTTTTATTGACGATGATCGTTGTCCCTTTTAATCGGTTTTAAAAAGGACATTTGAGCGTTATCACTCATCTTTGAGCTAATGCATGAACCACGTGACCCAAATAGGTATCGATCTCTCATCTTTCCTTTGGAAAAATTAAAGAACTCAATAATGCAATGACAAATGCATTCAAGCGATATTTTTCCATTTTTTCAGCAAAACAATATAATTCTTCATTAAAAAATTGATAACTATCTTTATGAACGAAGTGTGAATGCAAAAATTCAAAAGAAATCCACCCAAAATCTAAACAGGTTAATATCAGATTGTATTTCATTCCCAGATATTATAGAAATGTCCTTGGCGATTGTTTATTGGGTACACATATTTCACACTAATGGTAACGCAAGTCAATGAAGCCACTAATTTCGTCAATTGTCAGTACCAATTCAAAATCACTAAACATGAAGACCATCCTCGAGGGGTCCTAAGATTTCAGCAAAGCCTTAATAAGGTGATGGTCAGGTACAACAAAGATGAGGAAAGTTAGGACGCCCAACAAATTGCAAACTCTATTTCACTGTCTTTTTGATGTCATTTCACCAATCTCTTAGCTTATGACTCACTTCTACGACTGTTTGTGGGTTGTCGAAATGTGGAGAGACCATGAATATGCAAATAAAACAACAAACCAATTTCTAAACTCCATTTTGGCATAACTTAGCTTGAAACCCTAGGTTGAATCTTCTTCTTCTTCTTCAAGTTTCTAGAGAGATAAATATTTGGAGAGGAGATTTGTTTTTTCTTTTGTGAATTTGGAAGAATGAAGTGAATGGGTTAATTTGGAGGTTAAAAATACTTATATAGGGGTTTTAGTGAAGGGTAAAACGATGCGGTATAAGAACTAAATAATTAGGAAAAGAGCCAACTGCCCATTAAAATAACTAATAGCTGGACACACCGACGGACCCCAGTCGATGGGTCGTGGTCTGACCCACGGTCCGTCCTGGTGGACCGTGGTTGGCCATCAGAAAGTCTATTTTTGGGCCTCGAACCACGAACCCTAACCATGGATCGTGGTCTAACCTACGGTCCGTAGGTTGAGCCATGGTCCTGGACCTCTGCAACTTAGCCAAGGTGGACAACCCACAGACCCACCTACGGTCTGTGGTTCAACCCACAAGTCGTGGTTGGCCTCCGTGGCTGGCACCTGCAACTTCCCAAAATCTGATCCTTTTCCCTTTTTCGGATACGGGGTATTACTAAGATTCAAGATTTATAGGTGGCTGCTTCAGGAAGATCTTTTCAGAAAGTGGTTGATTATGTGATGGAGGTAGAGGAGGCGCACCCAAATGACTTTGCCAAGGTGACAACATTCAAGAAGTTTTGTAAGGGACTGTTAGGTAATGAACACCATTACTTTGAAAAATACAGTTAGTAAATTTGTCATAAAACGTATAGGTTGCTCAACGAATGGTTAAATTATGTTGCGTCAATTGATGTTAGAATCTCTACTACGATTTCATAGATTGAGTGTATATCAAAATGGTCATGATATGTGATGTGAGGCCAATAATACATATTTTAAATCATTATTTGTCTCACATTTGGTATTTATATCTATTTTTTTTAGCCTTGATTTTATGGATTGTGCTTAATAGTGTAGTTTATTTGTAGGATTAAATTGGTGTTAAGATGAAGAAGTTTTGATCTAAAACGAATTAAAGATGGAATGTTGAAGAAGCAAATCAAGGGCAGCTTAATGGATTAAAGTGAATATTATATTAATATTTAAATATATGCAGAAGTTGGCCAGAAAGCAAAGAAGTATGCACATTGGAGTTGTGCCACGTGGTAGCATCTCAAGAAATCCAATTGTGTGGGTGGACGAAGCAGTGTTTCAAACGGAATCCAATTCCGTTTGGTTTTGGATTCCCAATTTGTTTTGGACTAAATTATTTTATTTAGGATTTTCTACATTATGAAATATTTATATGGGAGGAGGATACAATGTAGAAAATAACTTTTGATCTAGGGTTTTATCTTTTCTTCTCTTTTATTTATTTTACCTACATCTTTTCTTTGAATGATTCATTGTAATTGCTCTATGTCTATGTGGAGTTAAACTTTTCATTCTTGGATTATATTTACTTACAAAATGATTGTTTAGTGATTTCGATTCGACATAATTGTTTATCATATTGGTTGTTCTTATATTCTTGTGATTACTATTTTGATGTTTGGCCACCATTAGAATAAATTTATTGTCTTCTTTTGAACTCGGGAGAGGAATAGAGGGATAGAACGTGGAATATAAGGAGCATGATTTTTTCTTTCATATCGCTTGAATTGATTTGTGCCTGGGATAGGGATATACCTAGGTGCCTTGCTTGGCTCAAATACGGGAAGACAATGTAATGCTCCATAGTTGGTTCAGTCTATCCCCGCTCATCGATCTAGTTAGGCTGTCAATTATGGTAGACGGTTAGAGGTCGGGAGATCATGACCATATTATACACCCCGTGAATCAACAACTAGATAATCAAATAATTTAATGAAATTGATGCTAAGCATGATTGTTAGTTAAATGATAATCCTAGATCGATTCATTCATTGATTGTGTAAAGGTCTGTCTTTTTTAGTGAATTTCTTTTTATTTATTTTATCTTTATTTTTAGTTTAGTTAATATATATTCATCTTTTGAAATTCTCCCTTAAATAAATAATTAGAATTAGTATAATTTAGTAAATAGTTAATTGACAAGTCCTTTGGGTTCGATAATGTGGCTCTTTTAGGGCCACTATATCACTTGCGCGACCACGTAAACTTGTGTGTGCACTTGGAAGCAACAAGTTTTTGGCGTCACTGCCAGGGACTTAGAAATTAATTATTTTTATAGGTTAAACTTTTTCTTTATTTAAGTTTTTTATAAATAAAAATTAAAAAGATGAAAAATTTAAAAATAATAATTCTTATGTTATCTTATTTTATTAGTGTCACTTTTTTTCTTTTGATCTTGTTTTTGCAAATTAGGGGAAGTCTGAGTACCTAAGAATTTGAAGCAAAGGAGCATGTTTGAGCTTAAGTGTGGGTGAGTATGACCCTTGATGAAAAAAAATTGAGAGAATGACTAGTTAGGCTTAGAGGCCTCAGGAGTTCTTTCTTTCACTCTTAGCTTATGTATTGAATTGTTGCACTAGAGATAGTGCCATACTTTAAGTGTGGGGTGGGGGAATGAATTCCTAGTTTTTACTATTTTATTTAGGATGGGTTCCTTTGCTTTTGTTTTCGGTTCTTTTTATGAGGATAGTCCCTTTGAATCGATTATCTTTTGTATTTTTAGGAAGTTGATGGGTCCGAGATGTAGAGTCATTTAGGGCTTTGTTTTGATAGTATTAGTGTCCTCAAATGCCTATTTTATGCTCTAAGCTGATGTTAAAGTATTGATTTAGAGCTATGAAGGCCAAACAGCAAGGCAAGGACATAACCGGACAAAAAGGAACTGAAGAGTTGAAGAAATGAAGAATAAGCAATCGAGGAGATAGCCAAGACCAATCGGTGCACCGCCGAGTGGCTCTTTAGCTCACCCAAAGTTCCAGCTTGCCAGCCCTGGGAAAAAACCAAGTTGGAGATAGAAATGGGAAGTCGGCGGATCACCGATCGGTTCTGCGACAACGAATTGGATCACCCAAAGTTACAGGACATGAGGTGCTGAAGGCCAATGCAAAATGGCGATGGAAGAGGACACTCGGTGGATCACCGACCTGTTCGGCCAGGTGAGACTTAATTCGCCGAGTGGACTTTCGAGCTTAATTTTGGGAAACTATAAATTGGATTTTAACTGTAATTTTGGGGAGCTCTCTCCCAGATAACACAATTCCCATTCTATACTTAGAGTTTTCTCTTGTTTTTTGAGTTGGAATTGTATAATTTTGGAGGATTTGGAAAGTGGGTCTTTGAATTTCATTCTTAGAAATTATTGTAAAGGCTTGGAGACTCTTACCCAGACCATGGCTAATGCATTTGGTAATCGTTTCTCTGTTTTTATGATGTGTAGCTAAAACCCCAATTCTTGGGGTGTGATCATGTATTTATTTGTTTAATTATCGTATGGGTATTGTCGTTTGATGATGAAATTGTTGTTTTAATGTGGGTTTGATCATTAGTTGAGTTTTAATTTATGAATTGTAGTTGAAAATGCAATTCTAATTTTGAGTTCTTAACTTGCTTGAGAAAGGGGTCTTGGAACCAAAGCTTTTGGTTAATGATATGTGGGTATTGGGTCTACATGGGTTCAGCTCGAGAGAATGAATCTTGAATCCAATCCTACTCATCTAGCTCGAGAGAGTGGATGTATTAAGTTTGTGGGTTGTTTACTTTGTTAAGCTTGTTGATGTTCGAAAGAAATCACCTGAACCGTAATAGTTGTTCGAGAGAAAACCATTACACTTAAAGCCTAGCCTACCCACAGTGTTTCAACAATCCATTGTTAGATTTCAATTACCAATATAGCATAATTAGCTTGTAAATGATCACATCTCAAGAATTCCTCTATCTATTGTTATTTTCCCCTGTTTTCATTGTTATTTCTGTTGTTCACTGTAAATCAAATCCCACCATCTGACATTCGTTTGCACCTAGAATTAGAAGAGGTGTGCTTGAAACGTTGATCAAAATGGCGCCGCTGCCGGGGAGTGGTGTTGTTTGAAATTCTTTTATTGAAGTTAAATTGTGTTCTTTTTATGTTATAGTTAAATTGACTTACTTTGTCTTGTGTTTGTGTTGAGCAGAAGAAGAGATGAGTGTCAACGGGAGTAATGGAAGCCAAGTAGGCCACCAAGACGATATTGGAAATCTGAATGATGTAAATGATCCAATTCAATTGGGTGGTGTAGGTGCAATTCATCTACCTCCGGTTGAAGGAAACGTTGTTTTCCACATAACTAGCACAATGCTTCAGCTCCTACAATTGAAAGGATTATTTGGGGGGCTGGCTAATGAGGATCCCCATGAGAATATTAGGAACTTTGTGGATGTATGTGATCCGTTCTCATTTAAGAACATATCACTAGAATCAGTCCGTCTCAGGCTATTTCCATTCTCTTTGATGGGTGAAGCTACTAAATGGTTGGCTGAGTTACCGAGAGAATCCATCACCTCTTGGGATGAGCTTACCACATTGTTCCAAGTGAGATTCTTTCCCCCATCGAAGATGATGACTTTAAGGGATGGCATCCAAGGTTTCAAGCGCTTGGAAGGTGAACCAATCCACGAGACATGGCTGAGATTTAAGAAGCTGGTGCTTCAATGCCCAACTCATGGACTTCCAAATAATCTGCTGCTGCAACACTTCTATAGGAGTCTCGATTCGGTGAACAAAGGAGTGGCTGATCAACTATCTCCTGGTGGTATAATGCAACAGCCCTATGAAGTAACATCTCAACTCCTTGATTGCATGACCAAGATCAATAGGTTATGGCACACTCGTGAAGATCAAGTGTCTTCTCTCACGTTTAGAATGAAAAAAGAGAAAAAGATCAAGAGACAGACCAAAACATGGCTAAAATGATGATCCAGCTGGATATCTTGGCCAAAAATGTCATGGGTAGTGGTGCAAAGAGTGTTAATGCTGTGGGTGTCGGGGGAGTAAACCCCGATAAAGCACACTTCGAAGCGCTGTACAATGAGGAAGTGAACTTCCTTGTTAATCAAGGAGGGGTTTATCGTGCAAACTACCCAAGACCGGGTGGAAATCAAGGTTGGAACAGAGATGAGGGAGAGAGAGATCGTGACAGAGATTGGTGTGATCATAACGCTGCCTTGAAGGAGAGAGATGGGGACAAGGAAAGGTACGTCCCTCCCGATAAGCGTCAAAAGCCCAAGGAATCTGAAGGATATGCTCTCATGCATTCTCAACAAAGTTGAAGGGTCAGACAAGGTGTTGAAAGAGATGAAAGAGGATGTCTCAACTCTCAATCAGACGGTGACCTCTCACTCAGTCTGTATTAAGCAACAGGAGACCCAAATGGGTCAAATTTCTTCTCATTTGAATCCAAGACAACAAGGGGGGTTGCCTAGTGACTGAATGGAAAACCCCAAAAATGAAGCTTGATTTGGTATCCTCGGCGTGCCACGACGTTAACTAAGGCGCTTCTTGGGAGGAAACCTAAGTATTTGATATTTTTAAAGTTTGTTTGTGAATAACGGGTGTTAATTGTGTAGGTTGAAAAGTAAAAAGTGTGGGAAAGTGCGTAGTTTGGTGAACCAAAGTCCAGTCGGTGACACACCGAACAGGTCGGGGCTAGACCTAAGGTTTAGGGTTTAAAGTTTATGATATAGGGCCAAAGGTTTAGAGTTTAGGATTTAGGGTTTCAATTTTAGGGTCTAGGCCCTAAGGTTTAGAGTTTAGTGTTTAGGGTTTAGGCCATAAGATTTAGGGTTTGGCCCAATGGTTTTGGGTTTAGGGTTTATGCCTTAAGGTGTAGGGTTTAGGGTTTGGGGTTTAGGCCCTAAGGTTAAGGGTTTAAGGTTAGGTTTAGGTTTAGGGTTTAGAGTCTAGGGTTTAGATTTTAGGCCCTAAGGTTTAGGGTTTAGGGTTAAGTTCCTAGGGTATAGAGTGTAGGCCCTAAGGTTTAAGGTTTTAGATTTATGATTTGAGTTTTAGGGTTTAGGCCCTAAGGTTTAGGATTTATGGTTTAAGCCCTAAGGTTTAGGGTTTATGATTTATGGTTAAGGGTTTAGGCCCTAAGGTTTAGGATTTAGGGTTTAGGCCTTAAGGTTTAGGGTTTATGGTTTAGGATTTAAGGTTTAGGCTCTAAGGTTTAGGGTTTAGGGATTAAGGTTTAGGTTTTATGCCCTTAAGTATAAGGTTCAGGGTTTAAACCTTAAGGTTTAGGGTTTAGGGTTTAAGATTTATGGTTTAGGCTTTAGGGTCTTGAGTTTAGTGTTTAGGGTTAAGGCCCTAAGGTTTAGAGTTTAAGCACTAAGGCTTAGGATTTAGAGTTTTGTGTTAGGTTTTAGGCTTTATGGTTTAGGGTTTTGGCCCTAAGGTTTAGGGTTTAGAGGTTACAGTTTAGATTTTAGGTCCTACAGTTTAGGGTTTAGTCTCTAGGGTCTAGGGTTTAAGTCTTAGGATTTAGGGTTTAGGGTTTAGGCCGTAAGGTTTAGGGTTTAGGATTTAGGTTTAAGGTTTAGGGTTTAAGATTTAGGATTAAGGTTTAGAGTTTAGGGATTAGGGTTTAATCCCTAAGGTTTAATGTTTATGGTTTAGGTTTTAGGGTTTAGGGTTTAGGCTCTAAGGTTTAGGGTTTATGATATATGGTTTAGTGTTTAGGTCAGGTAAAGGGTTTAGGCCCTAAGGTTTAATGGCTTAAGTTTTAGGGATTAAGGTTAAGGGTTAGACTCAAAGGTTTAGGGTTTATTCCCTAAGGTTTAAAGTTTAGGGTTTACTCCCTAAGGTTCAGAGTTTAGGGTTTAAGCCATAAAGTTTAAGGTTTATGGTTTAGTATTTAGGGTTTATGCCATAGGTTTTAGGGTTTATGATTTAGGGTTAAGGGTTTAGGATTTAGGCCCTAATATTTAGGGTCTAGAGTATAGGGTTTATGGCTTAGAATTTAGGGTTTAGGCCCTCTTAGTTTAGGGTTTAGGATTTATGGTTTAGGCCCTAGGGTTTAGGGTTTAGTCCCAAAAGTTTAAGGTTTAGGATTTAGGGTTTAGGGTTTAGGATTTATGGTTTACGCTTAAGGATTTAGGCTCTAAGGTTTAGAGTTTAGGGTTTAAGCTTAAATCTTTAAGGTTTAGGGTTTAGGCCCAAATGTTTAAGGTTTCAAATTTAGGGTTTGGATTTGAGGCCCTAAGGTTAGGGTTTAGGCTCTATGATTTAGTGATTTAGGTTTAGGACTTAGAATTTATGATTTAGATTTTAGACCATAAGGTTTAGGGTTTAGGATTTAGAGTTTAGTCCCTAGGGTGTACGGTTTAGGGTTTAGACCCTAAGGTTTAGAGTTTAGAGTTTATGATTTAGGCCCTAAGGTTTAGGGTTGAGGATTTATGGTTCAGGCCATAAGATTTAGGGTTGAGGATTTATGGTTTATGGTTTATGATTTATGATTTAGAGTTTAGAGTTTAGGCTCTAATATAAAGGGCTGAGGCCCTAAGGTTTATAAGTTATTGTTTATGCTTTATGGTTTATGGGTTAGGGTTTCGTGTTTATGGTTTAGGTTTTAGGATTTAGGACCAAAGGTTTAGATTTTATGCTTTAGGGTTTAGGGTTTAAGGCTTATCGTTTATGGTTTAGTGGTTAGGGTCTAAGGTTGAGAGTTTAAAGTTTATATTTTAGGCTTTAGGGTCTAGGTCCTAAGGTTTAGGGTTTAGGCCATTAGGTTTATAGTTTAGGGTTTAGGCACTAGGTTTAGGGTTTAGGACCTAAGTTTTAGAGTTTAGGTTATAGGGTTTCGAGTTTAGGGTTTAGGCCCTAAGGTTTAGGGTGGTCTATCTTAGTTTTTGATTTGTAGTTTGTGGCTTCTATGTTTTTGTTTAAATATTTGAGATATGGATTGATGATGCCCGATGATGGATAGATTGACGAATTTCTTAAGGGTAAATCGTCGATTGCTTGTGAGTGTTTGATTGGTGTTGGATGTGGCGAAGTCAGAGTAGGGTTTAGGGTTTAGGCCCTAAGGTTTAGGGTTTAGAAATTAGGGTTTAGGGTTAGGCATGTAGGTTTAGGGTTGATGTATAAGGTTTAGGATTTGAGCTTTAGGCCCTAAGGTTAAGGTTTCGGGTTTAGTTTCTAAGGTATAGGGTTTAGATTTTAGGCCAATTAAATGATTTTGAATTCCATATCACTTGTGTGTATGCTTCTAACAGAAAATTAGAATGGAGACTGGTATGAGAGGAATTAGCTGACGTCAGAAGTCTGATGGAGGGGCCATGGCCTATCGATCGTGAATTTAATATATGTAGGACTGCATTAGGAGAACTTCAGCTATGGGGGAATTTTCATATTGTACTGGAACTAGTTGATTTGCAGCTTGATGTTGAACTTACACTTGGTTTAAACGAGACAACCATAATAATTCCTTTGGAATATACATGATATTGGTTTCCACCAAATGTTATAGCCAATTTAGTAATCTAAAGCAGTCCTCGAGTCATGTCCCAATTGCTCTATTCTGTTTAGGGCTTAAACACTAAGGTATATTTATGGTTTAGGTTTTAGGGTTTTGTCATTAAGGTTTAGGGTTTAGGGTTTAATGTTAAGGCCCTAAAGTTTAGGGTTTAGGGTTTAGGGTTTAGTCCATAAGGTGTAGGGTTTAGGGTTTAGAGTTTATGATTTATGGTTTAGGCCTAAAGTTTAGGGTTAAAGGTTTGGGGTTTAGAGTTTATGATTTATGGTTTAGGCCTAAAGTTTAGGGTTAAAGGTTTGGGGTTTAGGGTTTATGGTTTATGGTTAAGGGGTTAGGGTTTACAGTTTAGGCCCTAAGTTTTAGAGTTTACGCACTAAGGCTTATAGTTCATAATTTATGGTTTATGATTTATGGTTTAGGGTTTAGACCCTAAGGTTTAGGGTTTTGGCACTAAAGCTTAGAGTTTATTGTTTATGATTTAAGGGTTTATGTCCTAAGGTTTAGGGTTTAGCGTTTAGGCCCTAAGGCTTAGGGTTTTGGGTTTATGGTTTATGGTTTTGGGTTTAGGCCCTAAGACTTAGAGTTTAGGATTTAAATTTTAGGCCCTAATGTATAAGGTTTAGAGTTTAGAATTTAGGGTTCGGTGTAGGGTTTAGGATTTAGGGTTTAGAGATTAGGTCCTAAGGTTTAGGTTTTAGGATTTATGGTTTAGGCCCTAAGGTTTATGATTTACGGTTTAGATCCTAAGATTTATGGTTTATGGTTTATAATTTAGGTTTTAGAGTTTAGGCCCTAAGATTTAGAGTTTATTGTTTATGTTTTATTGTTTATGGTTTAGGGTTTAGGCCACAAGGTTTAGGTTTTAGGTCCTAAGGTTTAGGTTTAGGGCTTAAGGCTTAGGGTTTAGGCTCTGAGACTTAGGGTTATGGATTTATGGTTTATGTTTAGGGTTTACGCCCCAAGGTTTAGGATGTAGGCCCTAAGGTTTAAGGTTTAGGGTTTAGGCCCTAAGAGGTTAAGCATTTAGGTCCTAAGGTTTAGGGTTTAGGAATTAGAGTTTAGGGTTAGGCCCAAAGGTTTAGGATTTACGATTTAGGTCCTAAGGTTTAAGGTTTAGAGATTAGAGTTTAGGGTTAGACCCGAAGGTTTAGGATTTATGACTTAAAGTTTTTTTTAATGACCCTTGAGGTGGGTCAAGGGTTGAGCAACACCCCCAGGCCTTATCATTAATAAAACAAAAGCAAGGGAAATACAAGGAGGGGACATAAACCTTACCTCCGATCCTATGGTGGTTCATAAGTCGGCTATCCTACTAAGGACGACCAACTCATCCCCAATATTAGAAAAGAAACCTAGATCAACTATTCACCTAGAACAGAGGACTCCTCTCAATATAAGTAATCTAGGAAAGCGATAAATGAGGGAGACTCTCCCCTTACAAAGTATGAAGAAAAAACAAGAAAAGAACAAAAGGGCAACTTCACATGAACCATATGGAAAGCTGTCGGATCAAGGTGGTTCTCTGATCTTCTTCATTTTTCTTCTTCTAAAATTTGGCATCTCACTCTTGTCCAGCATGTAGTATCCTCTAGATTATTTTGGTAGCTGGTGGACATGGAAGTAATGTTGAGGGACTTCACTGTTATGTATAGTTTTAAATAAAACATCAGCCATAAAGTTAGCCTCTCTAAAGGTGTGATTACAGGAAAATGATTGGAATTGATCACATGTTCTCTTAAGGTTAGCTACAGCATGCTGCAAATTCCAAGGTAGAGCAGCTTGTTGTTTTATCCAGTGAACCACTAGTGGAGTAGCATAAGCATAGATTAAATCACCTTGGGCATTTCTAACAATACCACCAGCCCTTATCTTTCCTGGGTTCTGTAATGCACTACCATCAGAATTGATTTTAACCACATTTGTAGGTGGCTTAAACCAACTTACCTTGTAATTTTAATATCACGGAAGTAACTTCCTGCAAACTGTATCAACTCAGGCCATTTGGATGGCCGTCTGATGTAAGGAAAGTTGATGAGTAGGAGGTTGTTGCTGTCTTTATGCACCACGTGTATCACTCTAGTCATATTAGATTTGTTTCCACCATATTTGGATGCACATCTATTTTTCCAAAGGCTCCAACAAGTCAAGATAGTAATTAATTCAAACACCAAGGCCATAAAGTTCATACATGTAAAGTCAAGAGGAGAGATGATGAATATAGAAGAAGAAAGGAGGCTGAAGCAGCAAATAAGAACAAAACCAAAACAACACAATGAAATGACACTCAGGTAACTACTCTACCAATTAATTCTCAACCTATTAAAAATAATATTTCTGCTAGTGTTTCAGGTACCAAAGAACAGCCATCAAGAACTCACCAGGATCAACAAAAAATGCAAGAAGACCAATGGCAGTCACAAAAGAAAAAGAACTTTATAGGCTATCTATAGGCTATCCTCAAAACAATCAGAGGAATCACCAAAAGAACCAACAAAATCAGGTGTACCACATCAGAATCAGACTAGTAAGGAACAACAAAAAGGTATTGACTCGATGATCCCCACCCTTCAACCCCATGGTAGTGTTCCAGTCCCCACCCCCAGTGTTGACCCTAAAGTTTATCAGGACAATCAAAGCAAAGATGCCAACAATAAGCAAGGTATTGACTCAATGCTTCCCACCCCTCAACCCCATGGTAGTGTTGTTGTCCTCATTCCCAGTGTTGCCCATAAAGTATTTCATAACAAGCAAAGCAAGGATGCCAACAATAAGCAAGGTATTGACTCAATGCTCCATCAACCCCACCCCATTAATAATTGTGTTGTTTTATCTGGATCTGAGAAGTCTGGAAGTGGGAAAGGGGGCAACCTGCTAATCACTCTTGTAGTAAAGAAGTTTCACATCTCCATGTTTCTACACGCCTCTTAAGAAAAAACTAAATATTGAAATGCTTTGATTTTGCATGAAAAACTGGATTATTAGCAATATAAATTGCAGCTTGGTTATCAATAAAAACCTCAGTCCCTTCTTTTTGCTCCATATTCATATCACACATAATTTTTCTCAACCATAGTGCTTGATTCACACCTACAGTTATTGCAACAATAATCTGCCCCGGCTGTTGATCGTAGTAATATCTTATTTCTTGGATACCAAGAGAAAGCTCCTGACTCAAGATTGAAACAGAAACCTGAAGTACTCTTCATATCAGGTGCACCACCCCAATCACTATCGGAGAATCTGTTAAGTCTAAACTTCTGACTTTTGTGAAACTTAACACCATAGTTGATAGTTCCCTTGATGTATCTGACAATTCTTTTAGCTTCTCTAAAGTGTAAATCACTTTCACAATGCATGAACCGAGACAAAAACTCACTGCATATAGAATATTAGGCCTACTTGCAGTCAAATACATCAAGCAGCCAATAAGACTTCTATAATATGCCTCATCCACCTTTTCTGTTCCATCATCTTTGGAAAACTTTTCCTTTTGGTTCATTGGAGTACTCATAACTTTGCAGTGAAACTTCTTTAGGATTTCTTGAGCATATTTTCCCTGGAAAATGAACACATTATCTTCATTTTGTTTGATCTCCACTCCAAGAAAGTACACCATCAGTCCAAGGTCTGTCATTTCAAAGACCTTCATAATTTCCAACTTGAAGTCCTCAATTAGGAACTGTGACAAAGAGATCGTCAACATACAAAGAAATAATAAGTATGTATGTACCTGAACACTTAATATAAAGTGTAGACTCAGATAGGCTCTTCTTGAAGCCTAAACTTAGCAAATGATCGTCAATCTTGCTATACCAAGCTCTTGGTGCTTGCTTTAAACCATAGAGAGATTTCTTTAGCAAACAAACCTTATTTTCTTACCCCTTGATAACAAAACCATATGGTTGCTCAACATAAATCACCTCCTGGAGAAGACTTTTGAGAAAGGCCGACTTAACATCAAGTTGATAAACTTTCCAACCTTTTTCCGCTGCAATGGCTAGTAGCAATCTAATTGTGTCAAGTCGAGCAACTGGTGTGAAAGTTCTGAGTAGTCTACTCCAAAGATCTGAGCGTAACCTTTCACTACAAGCCTCACTTTGTGTTTGTTGATGGAGCCATTAGCATTTAGCTTTTTCCTGAAGACCCACTTTACACCAATGATCTTTCTGTCTAGAGGTTTCTCAACAAGCACCTAGATTTGATTTTTTCCGATCATCATCATCTCCTCCTTCATTGTTGCCACCCATTTGTCATCCCCTTCTGCTTCCTCATAGCTTGTGGGCTCACAAATTGCAGTATTGTATCTCCAATAGATATTAGAGATTAACCGCATGCCTCTAACAGGAGGATCATCTACTAGATCTTTTGGATCTAATAGACTGACAACTGGTGGATTGTTTTCGGGCTTCTCCCAATTCCACTGTTGGTCCTCAATGAAGTGGACATCTCTACTTACGACAATTTTCGCCGTTTGAGGTTCATAGACCTTATATGCTTTGGAGAAAAAATTGTTGCCTATAACGATTCCAGGAACTGCCTTCTTATCAAGCTTATCTCTTTTAACCTGTGGTATATAAGTGAAACACAAGTAGCCAAAAATTCTGAGAAATTGCAATGAGGGTTTATGACCATACCATGCTTCATATGGTGTTTTATCCTTTACAGATCTAGAAGGAAGTCTGTTTTGCAAAAAAGCAACAGTGCTGGCTACCTCCGTCCAAAACCTTTTTGGTAGATGTTTCTTATGTTGCATGTACCTTGTCATCTCCATTATAGTTCTGTTTTTCTGCTCACTAATTCTATTTTGTTGTGGATTATAAGGAACTGTTAGCTGATGTTCTATACCAGCTTTGTCACAAAGTAATTTGAACTGATTTGAAGTATACTCCTTCCCATTATCAGACCTAAAGTCTGAATTTTGCAGCAACTTTGATTTTCCACCTTTGCCTTAAAATCCCAAAACACATTAGCTACCTCTGATTTGAATTTTAAGAAAAAAATCCAGGTCAGTCTTGTTAGATCATCAATAAATACAATGTAGTAAAGATTATCATTTAAAGATGGTGTTCTGTGAGGTCCACACAGACCTGTATGAATGAGATGAAGCTTTTTTGATGCTCTCCAAGTTGTTTTGGGAAAGGTTTCCAAGTAAACAAGCTTGGAAATTTGTCCACCGATTCTGCAGTCTTGGTATCATTCACAAGTTCCTTTCTTTGAAAGAACATCATACCTTGACGATGAAAATGACACATTCTTTTATGCCAAACTTCTGTAGAGTTGCCTGACATAAGAAAAGTTGTATGCTCTTCTTCCAAAGGATTGAGCGGGAAATACCTCCCCTCCATTTTGACCTTGAATATCTCATCGCCGGATGGATCTTCTATCACACAAGTTTTGTTTTTGAAGAACAGATTGAATCCATTCTCCATTAATTGACCAACACTGAGAAGGTTTCGATCAAGGTCTGGAACATACAAAATATTTGGGATAAACTTAGTTCTAGAGTCACTGTAATGGCTCTGGCGCCCTTGCCTTTCAGAGCAAGACACTCACCATTTCCAATTCTAATTTTCTTTGTCTCAGTGTTCCACAACTCTTTGAACAACATCTTATCCATATGTCAGTCATGTGGTTAGAGCAACCACTATCAATTAACCAACTTTCACTTGAATCTAGGCTTGTGAAACAAGTTGCAACAAAGAGGTGATCTTCTTCTTCTCGATCAACAACTTGAGCTTCAACTTCAAGCTGCTGAATTTTGGCTTTACAAATTACAGCTTCATGACCCTGTTGATTGCACTTTCTGCATTTTGCATCAGGTCTCCTCCAACATTTGAAAGGAGGGTGCCCTTTTTTTCCACAATGCCGTCAATGAGGATAGTTAGCCTTCTTGCTTTTAGCAAAATTCTCACTATTATGTCCTTGTATCTTCTCGTTCTGCTTCTTCTTGTTTCTTCCATCATCTTGATGTTTAACTAATAGGGCTCCTTCAACAACTCCTTCCTGTCTCATTACACGGCGTTGCTCTAGTGCTTGAAAAACACTTCAGAGCTCTGCTAGTGTAATTTTGGACAAGTCCTTAGTATTTTCTAAGGTTGTAACAGTAGCCTCAAATCTTTCAGGTACTATTACAAGGATTTTCTCAACAATTCTTGAATCGTTAAAAGTGGAACCCAACAATTTGACTCGATTTGCTATATTAAGAAGTCAGTCGGAATACTCCTTTATGGTTTCACTTTCCTTCATCCTTTGCAGCTCAAACTCACGTACTAAATTTAGCACTTACATCCCTTGAATTATTTCATCTCCTTCATACTCAGTCTTGAGATAATACCATACCTCTTTTGCTGACAGTAGATCTTTGTTGATGATATCCCAGCAAGATTGAAAAACCTCCCATTCGTACCATCAGGACCAGCTGCAGAGTTGGGGTTCATGGAAAAACTACACATTTCAATTCTTCCATAGTTGGTATAGCTTGAAGAGTATTGTTTTGAATCATTCTAAGAATGCAATTCAGAGCCTCTTCATGAATAAACTTCTCCTCACCAGTAAAGATATTCTGAAAATAATCACTGGTAGCTTTATAAATATCTTCCTCAGCCTGAACCCAATCACCTTGATCATTTTGAATCTTATGGATGTGAAGCTTCCTTCTCCTGCCTCTTATCAAAGCGTGAAAATAAGCGGAGTTCATATCTCCCTCCTTGAACCATTGTAATTGAGTTTTCTGCTTGAAGATAGATTCCTCCATCTTGAGAATTCTGATATATTCAGCATTAATTGCATGAAAAGAAGTTCTGGATTCTTCAGTGTTCCTGGAAATATGCTCTTCTTCAGCAATTCTAACCTTTTCCTCATAATCTTTGACATTAGCATGAATATCACCAAATTCCTTCTCGACAGTTACTAGGGGTTGCTGAAAGTCTTTTTATTTTTTGGTGGAAGAGCCATATAGGATTGCCCTCCATCTCTCTATTCCAGCACTTACTCACAATATCCAGGGATGAGTGATGATCAGCCCAACAATTTAGGAACTTAAAGTATCTGATAGGTATATGTTGAATTTCATTCATTTCCATCAGAAGGGGACAGTGATCAGATCCTATAGAGGGTAGATGATTGATAGATGTGTGGGGCATGATCTCCAACCATTTGTCATTCACCATAGCTCTGTCCAGACTCTTCCAAATTCTGAAATTAATGCCTCTTTGATTGGACCAAGTGAATTTTTGTCCATTAGAGCCAAGGACCATAAGCCCACAAGCTTCAATTACTCCAATGAATTCAAAACTTTTGCTCATATTATAGGGTAATTGTCATGACCCAGGGGTACCCCCTAGATATAACAAAGCGTACAAGACCCCGAGAGGCCTCATACAAGCCACTTAGCTTTCATAACATAAGATAATAAAAATGAGCGGAAATTTATAATATTTTCAACAACATCAAAGTTTCATAACAAAAGCGGAAGTCTATTACACTTTGTCTCAAAACCATCTAAAACATGAATATCTTAGACACAGCCCATACAACAATGTTCAAAACATAAAATGAAAGATCATAAGGAAATGGTGGCTATATCCTTGAATGCTATGAGGACTCACCAATCTTCAAGTCTTGCCTCTACTAAGATCCTAGCCACGGGGATGAGAGTCGAGATCGCCGGACCCTACATTTGGATAAGAAATGTAGGCAAGAGTATGCGTTAGTACAAACATGTACTAAATATGATAGCTTGCATAAACATCAACATAAGCATAAGAGTTAAACAACATAAGTCATAAACCATGATCAACACAAGTGAATCTCATCTTAAAACATACTTACGATACTTCCTTGAAGTAACCTTGTTTCATCATAACTATGCTAACTTGATGTGAGAAGTAGTCAATTCTTAGTTGTTCTCATTATCCATGGAAGGCACGTCATCTTGCCGATCCAAGATAAGCCATTTTCCATGGAAGAGCACATCATCATGCCCATACAAGCTACCATGGAAATGTATCATCTCCTTACCAATCCAAGCTACCATGAAAATGTATCATCTCCTTACCAATTCAAGCTACCATGAAGGGGTATCATCTCCTTACCACTTCAAGCTACCATGAAGAGGAATCTCATTACCAATTCAAGCTACCATGAAAAGGTATCATCTCCTTACCAATTCAAGCTACAATGAAGGGGTATCATCTCCTTACCAATTCAAGCTACCATGAAGGGGTATCATCTCCTTACCACTTCAAGCTACCATGAAGGGGTATCATCTCCTTACCACTTCAAGCTACCATGAAGAGGAATCTCATTATCAATTCAAGCTATCCATGGAGGTATCACATTACCAAACCAAGCTATCCATGGAAAGGTATCACATTACCAATCCAAGCTATCCATGGAAAGGTATCACATTACCAATCTAATCTATATCTTATTACCATAACTCATAAGTTCTTAGATTCATTTTAGGTGAGCAAGCCTTTCAACCTAGAATCATTCAATGTGAGAAAACCATTCACATTCATACATAAGAAATTTATATGGGAACTATCCCTTCCACAACAATTACATCTAAATCATCAATTTATAATAGAAGCTTTACTTTCAAAGCCCTACATCTCATACTCATCATATATTCCTAAATCTCAAGATAATTTTAATCATAAATCATCATATATGCTTCAATCTCAAACAATTCTTAATGTATCTCATCAATCCTATAAGAATACATCTAAACCCACAAATTCTCCTTTCATGGCATAAAGCTCATTTACATCAATTTCATCTTTCTAGACATGGGTTAGGCATGGGTACATGTAAATTCATCCTAAAAGCATGTAATCCTATCAATTAAATCATAAAAAATCATACTCCACTTAATTGGATCGACATTCATAAAGACCCACAACATTAGAAGAAAACCCTAACTCAAATTGGGGAATTTCTAATTTTCAATTGGGGAATCTTGGGGACTCCATGGATGAAAAGCCATCATACCTTGATAACAAATCCCACAAATGCTTGAGGAATGGAGACTTGACCTCAATCCTAGCTCCAACTCTTTCTTCTTCTTCAAGTTCTAGAGGGAGAAATATTTGAAAGGAGGAGCTTAATCTTCTTTTGAGAATTTGAGAGAATGAATTTAGTTTGGGTGATTTGGGGGTTTAGAATCATTATATAGGGATTTGGGTAGAAGGAAAAATGCCTTAGTATTGAGTAAAAACAATTGGAAAAAGACCCAATAACCCCTGAATTAAAAATTGCCGAATTGGCTTACTGGAAGCCCATCACGGGTCGTCATGACCACAACGGCCCGTCAAACGGGTCGTGAAGAAATTCAGCCTGACAGTGATTCACTATTTCGAGCATAACTTTTTACTCTGAGATGGGAGTTGGGCAAACTTGGTGGCGTTAGAAAGAGGACTCAAAGACCTTTAATTTGATAGGTCATGGGCCACCTAATTCATTTTGTGCTAAAAGATATGATCGTTTGAAGTTGACCCTAAACTCTAAGTCTATTGAAAAACCTTCACGGACGACCTCACGGTCCATGTGGGGCTTCACGGGCCGTTGTGATGCCCGTGGCCCTTAACCAGTAGCTAGGGGAGGACCCCTACTAACTTGACCCATTTGACGACTACTTTGAAGGCCCGTCAACCTCACCACGGGCCGTCTAGGCGTCCGTCAAAGTAAAGCCTGCATGGGGCAGGTTCTGGAAACCTACCATGAGCCCCTTAACGGACCGTGGTCCCCTTCACGGCCCGTCTGGGGCTCCGTGGAGGGTTCCATGGTCCACTTCTTGGTCTTATGAGTTTCCCTCTTGGCCCATTTCTAGACTCCTTGATTCTGGGTTTTACAGTAATCCTCCAAGCTTTTCTTACGGGGAAGTAATGACATTTAAATTACCCACAAAACACCAAGGTAAGATAGTATTATCATGATGTGGAAGTCTATCCCATAGGGGTCTTCTAAGAGAGTCTCTACATTTAGCATAAACAAAAGAGATGAGAAAAGGCCGAGGCAACATAGTAGTCTTAATCTCACAAGTGATTTTTTTCTCATCATTGTCAATAATGTTACAATCCACATCCTGAGACCAAAAAAACCAAATTTTCCCATTGGGATTATGAGCAGCATACTCCATTGTTAACTGAGTTTTGAAATTTTGAATTTGATAGTTGTCTGAAAAAGGCTCCATGATAGCAATAATAATTGTATGATGGATCTTTCTGAGAGATTTGATTCTTTCCATTGCACCTTGGGTATTGATACTCCTAGCATTCCAAATAGTTGTACTAATCATTGGAAATTTTTTGATGAATAGAGCCTGGTGTTTGGTCTGCCGCGGGGAGGGGGGGGGGTTGGTGGAACTGGAAGGTTTAGATGGATCTTGTTTTCAACTTCCTTTCTCCTCTTTTTGCGTTCATCCCTTAGCTTGATTTGCACCCATGGAACAGGTGGCCTTGATGTTTGCAATAGGAACAATAATCAGGGAGCCCCTCATATTGAATAGCTTGCCATTTACCAATAGTAAAGTACTCTTCATCAAATCCCATCCAAACATTGGGGGGGGGGGGGGGGCTTTCCTTGGTAACAACCATTTGTGACCTTACTTTTTTTGACACTTCCTCTAGTTTTCTGAAGAGATGATGCATCT